>ONZH01021658.1:0-61136 GCA_900303285.1 Rhinella marina | reverse complement strand
CATGTCCTTTATGGCCCACTGGGCCAATGTGCTTCCTGCCCAGCCACACAAGCAACTTGAAGAAGTGACGCCACTTTCTCCTCCTTGTTGTCAAACTGCTAATCCTGCGCTAATGTCCGGCTCCTTCTCCACCAACTTAGCCTCCACTGCAGGGCCAAGTAATAGTTCTCCTCCAGCGTACCACATGTGCAGGGCATGGCGGTGTCACGCAGTTCTACACCTGGTTTACCTGGGCGAACGAAGTAACACAGGGGAGGAACTGCTCCCCGTCATGAAAGAAGAAATCGATTGCTGGCTTTCTCCGCGACAACTAAAAATCGGAACTATGGTGACAGATACTGGTGACTGCAAAACATTCTAAAAATGGCCAGGAAACTTTGCATGCACTTCAGCCATTCCTACACCGCCAAGCACACCCTCCTTGAGCTGCAGCGGCAGAATGGCGTCCCCCAACATAGGCTGAAATGTGACGTTTACACCTGTTGGTATTCTACCCTCCATATGTTGGACCGACTGTACAAACAAAGAAAGGCCATAATGATTTCTTAATGATCTAAGCGGACAGGAGTACTCCCCTGTGCAATTTTGATGTCAGCCAGTGGCAGCTCATGCGTGACACCTGCTGCTTGCTCAGGCCCTTTTAGGAGGCCGCTTTATTTGTCAGTTGCCAGGACTACGGTATGAACAACGTCATTTCACTGCTTCATGTCCTGGAACAGATGCTGCAAAATCTTTCTGGTCAGGGGACTGGAGACATGGAGACTGCATCTCACGGCCACATGAGTCCGATGGGGGCTGAACTGGAGAAGGAGGAGGACATTGGAGCACAAGCATTTAGTGACAGAAGAGGAGGAGCAGGAGCAGCCAGAGGAGGTAGAGGGAGATGAGGAAGATGAGGCAGATGACCCAGAGACACCATGGCAGTATACAGTGGAGTCGGAGGCAGGAAGTCCCTCCGAGTCACTTGCGCAAATGGCCCGATGCATGCTCACTTGCTTACGTAGTGACAGCCGAATAGTCACCAGCCGGCAGAGGGATGACTCCTGGCTCTCCACCCTCTTGGACCCTCACTACCGGTCTAAAATGGGGGCCTTTTTTTCACTTGCTGAGAGGGAGGACAAGCTGAACATCCTATGTAGTCATTTGGCTGCTGCCTATCTGCGTCATCGTCTATCCTCAAGCAGGTCTGGCAGGGGGGTCCCTCAGCGCTCATGTACCACTGCCATGGCTGCTGTGGGGGGGGGAATAGGAGAAGTACCAGCTCCATCAGCAGCAACTTGAGTCTGGAGTCGCTGATGAGCAGCTTTCTTCACCCGCCAAGTGCGGAAAGTACTCAGCAGCAGCAGGTAGACCAGGAGCAGACCCTGAACCAGCAGGTGGTGGCCTACTTGGACAGCACCCTGCCACCCCACATTGAAGATCCGCTGGACTACTGGGAAGCCAAACTGGATTTGTGGCCGCAACTGGCTGAGTTTGCACTGGAGAAGCTGTCCTGCCTGGCTAGTAGTGTTGCATCAGAGCGGGTGTTCAGTGCGGCGGGGGCCATAGTTACCCCAAGGAGAACTCGCTTGTCCTTCCAAAATGTGGAAAGACTCAGCTTTGTCAAGATGAATTAGGCGTGGATCAGCCAGGATTTCCACCCACCAACGTCTGATGCATCAGATTAGATCAGCCATGATGCGTCACCCAAACCTTGACAAATGAGACTGTATTCTTCAGGCTACCTGCCTCAGCCACTCTTATGATGCTGCCACTCGCCTGATGCCACACATCTGCCAGCTGCTCCTTCTACCACCCAACATCTTTACCAGTGACTGGTATTGCCACCCACCTCTCCACTCCTCGTCACTGACCCAATATGTAGCCTTCTGTTGCTGCTGCCACCTCAACAATCAGGTCTCCTCATGCTGCTACTGCTGTCACCTCCAGGCTATGTCACCATGCCACTCTGTGGCCTGATGCTGCTTCTGCCGCCTTCACACGCTGTGTCCTAGCTGCCGCTATCTCCAAATTATGTAATTGTGCCACTCTGTGGCCTACTCGTGCTACTGCCGCCGCCTCCACACGCTGTGTCCTTGCTGCCGCTACCTCCAAATTATGTAATTGTGCCACTCTGTGGCCTACTCATGCCGCTGCCGCCTCCACACGCTGTCTCGTAGCTGCCACTACCTCCAAATTATGTAACTGTGCCACTCTATGGTATGTTGCATTTTAATTTTTATGACTGCTGCTGCCTCTCCCAGGGTATGTCACTGTGCCAGTCTGTCTCATTAAAATTAGTACGACTCCTGCTGTCTCTCCCACTCTGTGGCCTTGAAATGTATTCGACTGCTGCCTCTTGCAGATGCTGTTACTGTGCCACTCTGTGGCCTTGAAATTTATTCGACTGCTACCTCTTGTAGATGCTGTTACTGTGCCACTCTGTGGCCTTGAAATGTATTCAACTGCTGCCTCTTGCAGATGCTGTTACTGTGCCACTCTGTGGCCTTGAAATGTATTTGACTGCTGCCTCTTGCAGATGTTGTTACTGTGCCACTCTGTGGCCTTGAAATGTATGCGACTGCTGCCTCTTGCAGATGCTGTTACTGTGCCACTCTGTGGCCTTGAAATGTATTCGACTGCTGCCTCTTGCAGATGCTGTTACGGTGCCAGGGTATGCTCTTCAGGGTATGTCACCATGCCACTCTCCGGCCTGATGCTGCTGTCACCGCCGACTCCACATGCCATCTCCTAGCTGCTGCTACCTCAAAATTATGTAATTGTGCCACTCTGTGGCCTCTAAATTGTACTACTACTTCCACTGCTGCTGCCACTTCCAGGTTCTGTTATTCTGCCACTCTGTGGCCTACTCATGCTGCTGCCACCTGGCCACACTGTTGTTGTGCCACTCTATAGTCTGCTGATGCTGCTGCCACTCCAATCTCCACGCTGTTTGGGGGGGCTCTGCTTGTATAAGCATGTAATAGAACAGGTTCTGTTGAAATGTATGTGGAATCAGTGAATTGGTGTAAAAGGCATGCGCTTTTGGCGCTCTAGTAGGATCTTGGGTCTCTGCACGATTCTTTATAGCTGGCGCTAACATTGACCTGTAAGGCTGAGTTCAGACTTGAGTTATTTGGTGAGTTTTGGCCCCTTAACTGCCCAAATACATAAAAGTGTGCAGCGATTCTAAGAGCGACACCTGTTATGTGCATGTCACACTGACTCACAGTATTCTTTCACTACCACAGTAGACTCCCTCTGCGTTTTACTGCAAGGCACAGTGTTCTACACCACTATCCAGGCTCTCTGCAGCACGGAAGTAGCTGTTTTTTAACGCGATTCACCAGGAATTTATTCGGATCGAAGCTAATCTTTTTGGAAAATTCGGCGAACCAGCCGAATCGAATTTTTGAAAAATTTGCTCATCTCTAATTATGACCAATGCCTACTTTCAATGTCGGCAGGGTATAGCTCATAAAGGCAGTTACGTGTTGGGCGCTTGTGTAGTAGGTATATAAGGTGTGCATTAGGCTGTCTTTACACATATCTTTCGGGACAAGGGTGGCAATATTTCTGAAACTGCGCAGTTTGTGCCATTGATGTGAGTAGTGTTGAGTGAATCAAAGTTCACGAAGTGGACTTTGATCTGAATTTCGGGGAAAATTCGCCTCGCTGTGAAGCTGAATTTCCTTGTGCTTTGTGGTAACAAATCAATTTTTCATAAAATGGCGATAAACAAAAACAATTCATACTCATCTCATCCACTGCCATCTTGATTGAAGACCCAAAGCAAAATGTTGTTCACGGGGACGTATGATGTCATCATGCACTGTGCAAGATTTCACCCTTCAATCAAGACAGCCACAGCAGGCTCTTCACGATCAAATGGATAAGGTGAGTATTTTTAACAGTTTATCCCCTAACGGCCCTCAGTGGTCATCTCAAATGCCGCGATCAGCAATGAATATGGCATCTGAGGGTTCAAAGATGGGGGCAGCGCAATCACCATTCCCCATCATTGTGCCCACTACTCACAAAGAAGTGTGCTTTTTGACAATGTAATTCATCAAGAAGCAAATTTCTTCAAGTCAAGTGTCTAAAACAACAGTTCAGTGAACCCTACTGCATATGGTGCACTGAAACACTCTGGAAAGTCACTGGACCACTGCTAATGAAGTTGCAACAGCAGAAAAGGCTTCAATTTTCTTGGCAGTATCGGAAATTGGATCTCCACTGATTGGCAAAGGGTTGTCTTCTCCAATGAATCTCTTTTCTGCTTCATTAAGACAGATGGATTTTGGCGTGTCAGGAAAGAAACATGAGAGAACAAACACCCTGCAACTATTGCTAGATAAGCACAAGCTGGTGGTGGCAGCTTTATGGTCTGGGAAATGTTTTCAGGGCACGCTCCAGGCCCACTCATCCAGGTGGAAGGCACAGTAAACTAATTTTTGGGTTTGATTTAATCCTTGCAGATCACATACATGCTTATTATCTTCCCAGGAGCGGAAGGAATCTTTTATCAAGAAAATGTGACCTGTCACACAGCTATAAATGTCTGACACTGGTTGGAAGAGCATGACCAAAAATTCCAAGTACCACCTTTTCCCCCTAATTCCCCAGATTTGAAACTGAGAATCATTTTGTTCACTTTATGGATACTCTTCAACACACCCTCCAGCTGCTGTGGGATGCACTGCAGTCAGCATGGCTCCAAATACCTGTGACAACCTAACAGGACCTTATTGAATCACTCCCAGCCCGTTTAACTGCTGTCCGTGCTGGACACAGCAATTATTAGCTGGTGATCATAATAATGTGACTTGACTTTTTAGAATAAAATTTCACAAACACCAAGACACTTACAGCACTTATCTAGAATATAATACAGCATTTTGTTTACTGTAAAAGGATGACTGATCTCATAACTGAGACTAATCTTTTGGAAAACATCCAAGTGCATCAAGCACTATTTTACAGTATTTGGCAACAAACTGTTGCACAGATGTAAATTAAGGCTATTGTAAGCGCAAAACAACTTGAAAACAGATGTGAAGACTACAGATCAGCAAACCTCTTGAAATTTGTTTGGTGTCTGATTCATCAAATTTTGAAAAGAATTCTATTCATGTCTGAATCAATTCTACACTAATCAAATATGCTCCAATCAGCCTGAAAATTGGCATATGGCATTCTGAGTTCTCCTAGGACTCTGATTATTTCAAATTTGTTTCCCCTACCACCCTTTTTAAGCTCTTTAACACAATGACAGCAATGGCTAATAATGTCAGAGTGACACTGACATAAATAGCTATGGGTAAACACATGGTTGATAATGTCAACAAATAGTGTTTTTAACCCCTTCACCCCCGGAGCTTTTTTCGGTTCTGCTTTTTCGTTTTGCGCTCCCTGCCTTCAAACAGCCATAACTCTTTTATTTTTCTGTTCACATAGCTGTATGAGGGCTTGTTTTTTGCGGGACAAGTTGTACTTTCCAACGCCGCCATTTAATATTGCATACGGTGTAGTGGGAAGCGGGAAAAAAATTCCAAACCGGGTGAAATTGCAAAGAAAACGCTATTCTGCTACAGTTCTACGGGTTTCTTATTTACAGCGTTCGATGTGCATTAAAACTGATCCGTTACTTTCATTCTACTGGTCAGTACGAATCCGGCAATACCTAATATGTATAGTTTTTCCTGCGTTTTCATAGTGATAAAATAATTAGAAAGTTGCCCTTTTTTTTTTTTTTTTCCTTGTCAAATCTTGACCCCTATAACTTTTTGGTATTTATGTGTACAGAGCTGTATGGGGGCTCATTTTTTGCGGGACGATCTGAAGTTTTTATTGATATCATTCTGGGGTGTGTATGACTTTTTGATCACTTTTTATTTAATTTTTTTTAGAAAAAAAAAGCGACAAAAAACGGCAAATCGCCATTTGGACGCTTTTTTCCGCCACACAATTCGCCGTATTGGAATTTTTTTTTTATATTTTAAAAGTACGGGCGTTTTCGGTCACGATGATACCCATGATGTCTATATTTATTGTTATTTAGGTATTTATTTTTTACTTATACGGAAAGGGGGGTGATTTGAACTTTTACATCTTTTTTATTTTTTATATATTTTTTAACTTTTTTTTTAATTTTTTTTTACTATTAGAAAGCTCAAATATGGGCTTATATATTGTGGCTTTTTTTTTTCTTTATGAGCAATTCTGGGTTTTATAGACTCAGAAATCCATGAATTGCTCATTTCTTATCCTGGCCTGCCATCTAGTGGCCAGAATAAGAATTGCACTTTGAAAACTGTAATCCTCACCAGCGAGGATTACAGTTTTCATATGGTGTACAGACACCCCGATTGGCCACACGGGGTGTCTGTACACCACCGGAAGCGAACGCTTCCGGGTTAGACGCAACTAGATGCCGTGATCACGTGTGATCATGGCATCTAGTCAACCCGGAAGACGCCGCCGATGTAGTAGGTAGCGTCAAGTCTCTGCTGTTAGAAACAGCAGAGACTTGCCGGCCATGACGCCCGCCGCACCCGCGAGCGGGCGCCATGTGCCCGCATCGCCCCAGCGCCGTACATGTACGGCGCTGGGGGTGAAGGGGTTAACCACTTCCCGATTGCCCATTAAATATAAACACCCTGGGCAGTCAGGTTTATCTCTGATTGGACATTTTGAAATGTCTTTTCAGAGATGGCAGCTGTTGGCCCGCTATCAGTGACAGCAGGGCACCCCAAAGAGAAGGCAGGGACCGTTTCTGTGGATCCCTGCCTTCTAGATCGCTGTATACACTGCGCTGAATCAGCACTGTGTATACAGCTGAGGAAGTGATGTGCCGCTTCCTGTCCCAGCCCGTTGGTCATGTGAACATCGGGGCCGGGGAGTTCAGGAGTTGCCGGGTCTTCCACAGAAATCAATAGTCAAAAAAAAAAAAGTGAAGTTAAATGACCTTATGGCGGACACAAAGACATAAAAAAAAAGATTAAACATGCTGTTAGTTAATGCCATCAAATATGCTTTTACTAGAGTTGAGCGAATCCTAAAAGATTCGGGGATTCGGAATTCGGCCCGAATTTTTGGGGTTCGGGCCGAATCACGAATTCCATTAAAGTCTATTGGAGACCCGAATATTTTTGCAGGGGCCAAAGGTTCTGCACAGTCAAGTTTGCCCCAACATCTGAAAACCTCAGAAAATGATGGAAACACCTTGGAAATGCATAGGAAACACCAGGGGCAGCATGTAGGGATGCCTCTGAGGCTCCCTAATTGCACCATTTTTTCTAAATCTGGCCAATAGTCTGGTGATGACCCCAAGGCAATTTTCAGGGACACGGTAATGGTGACCCACTTAAAAATGCTGCCTGACAACCTGGCGGTGAACCCCTGATTGTCTGTCTTTCAATAAGATTGCAGTGTAAAGCATGGTGGTGAGCCTCAGTAATAAGATTGCAGTGTAAAGCATGGTGGTGAGCCTCAGTATGACTTTTTAGATGGAGATTGCATGTGGTCACGTACTCCCTGGAACCCCATAGTCACCCCTTCTCTGATGTGCTACCCCAGAACATTCTCTGCCCCAATTCGCAAGACCTTTTATAGTCTCAGTGTGCTGACAGTGGGGATTTACCAGTGTTGTCTGAGGAGATGGTGGACAATGGCGAGACACAGGTGTCGGGGGGTGAGGTAGTTGTATGGGAAGCAAGTTACAGTGGGGACTCCTTGGGGGGACTTTCTCATGATGGGACAGATTCAATTGTGTTTAGAAAGGCTGATGGGCTTCCGTCAGCAGTGTGTGTATAGAACCCCATGGCCTTTCATAAAAAATTTGGTTACAAAGCCGCATGACTCCTGAAAAATTGTTTTTAGAAAGCCGGATGACTTTCCTGAAAAACAGTTTCAGACAGTACACTTGCAGCAGGGCAGGCAAGCACCTCAAGAGCGTACTGCGCAAGTTCTGGCCACCTGTCCAGCTTGGCCAGCCAGTAATTATATGGCGTGGAGTTATCGGTCAGGACGTTGGTCTGGTCCGCGACATACTCCCTCACCATCTTGCGGTACTGTTCCGCCCTGCTCTCCCTGCCCTGTGGCTGTGTCGTACTGTCTTGCTGGGGTTTAAGAAACTTGGCAAAAGCATGGAATAGTGTACCCCTGCCCTTGGCGCCTACACTGACTTTCCCCCTCCTCTCCTCTCCAACTTCAGCCACTGCAGTCCTCCCCCTTTTGCTCGACTGGTCTGGAAAGGCCTGTAGCAGTTTCTGAACCAGGTCCTTGTGGTAGAAAGTGACTCGGGTGCTCCTTTCCTCCAAGGGTACAAGTTGGGCAAAGTTGTCCTTGTAGCGTGGGTCAAGGAGGGTGTACACCCAATAGTCATTGGTGGACAGTATCCTCTTGACCCGGGGATCACGACAAAGACAGCCAAGCATAAAGTCTGCCATGTGCCCTACTGTGCCAACACGCAAGCCTCCAGCCTCCTCACTTAGCGGACTCTCCATCTCCTCCTCCCCCCCTTCCTCCGACCCCAATTCATCCTCCTCAGCCCATACCCGCTCAACAGGTAGCATGGAATCACCCCCTGATGCATGGTGCCCAAGAGTTTCTTCCTCCTCCTCAGCCTCCTCCTCCTCCTCAGTTTCGCACTGCGAAACTGACAACAGGGTGCTCTCAATGTCACTGTCTTCCCCCACCTCCTGTGACACTGCTGAATCCTCAGATCTTAGGTTCCTCAAGGAGTTCTGGATGAGGCACAACAGAGGGATGGTGACACTGATGATCTGTGCATCACCACTGACCATCTCTGTTGCCTCCTCAAAGCGACCTAAGACCTGGCAGATGCCAGCCATCCATGTCCACTCCTCAGCATAGACATGAGGAAGCTGACTGGCCTGACTACCACCTCGGGGGATCAGCTGGCAGTCTACAACTGCCCTGCGTTGTTGGTACACCGTGGCTAGCATGTGTAACGTCGAATTCCAACGCGTGGGAACGTCACACAGCAGCCGGTGAACAGGGAGTTGTAGCCGCCCTTGCACATTCCTGAGGGTCGCGGCATCGGTGGTGGACTTGCGAAAATGGGCGCATATGCGCCGCACCTTGGTGAGCAACTCACTCAACTGGGGGTAGGTCTTGAGGAACTGCTGGACCACCAAGTTGAGCACGTGGGCAATGCATGGCACGTGAGTCAGCCCACCAAGATGCAGAGCCGGCACCAGGTTACGCCCATTATCGCAGACCACCATTCCTGGCTGAAGGTTCAGCGGCGCCAGCCACACATTGGTCTGCCCCCTGATGCCCTGTAAGAGCTCTTCAGCCGTGTGCCTCTTATCCCCCAGGCTCAGCAGTTTCAGGACTGCCTGCTGCCGCTTCCCTACCACAGTGCTGAAACTGCTGGCCATCGAGGAAATGAGACTTGACGATTGGGGCATCACTGCCACTTTGGAGGAGGAGGAGGTGGAGGAGGAGGTGGAGGCATAATGTGCCGGAGACACACAGACGGAACTATGTCCCACAATTCGTGGTGTGGGTAGCACATGTGCAGCCCCACGATCGGTCTCTGCCCCAGCCTCCACCAGATTGACCCAATGTGCCGTGAGGGAGATGTAATGTCCCTGGCCACCGGTACGTATCTGTGGTCATGTGGACTTTACCACAAACCGCGTTTTTGAGAGCGTGGGTGATGTTCTCAGACACATGCCGGTGCAGGGCGGGGATGGCACATCGGGCAAAATAGTGTCGGCTGGGGACAGAGTAACGGGGGGCTGCCACCTCCATAAGGTTGCGGAAGGATTCTGTCTTCACAAGCCTGTACGGCAACATTTCCAAACTAATCAGCTTGGCGATGTGCACATTTAGAGCTTGCGCATGGGGGTGGGTGGCTGCGTACTTGCGCTTGCGTTCAAATGTCTGCGGTAGAGACAGACAGAGGTAGTTGAACGCCACACTGGGACACATGAGTGGAGGAGAGGGAGGGAGATGGAGCTGGAGGGGTCCTTTCGGGGCTGGAGGCTGCAACGTCCTGGCTTGGACGAGACACAGTTGCTGGACTAACTGTGTCAACGTCACCAGCTGACAGAAGTGCAAACCATTTGGTGGGGTGTTTTCTCTCCAAATGTTTGCGCAGGCTACTAGTGGTCAGGTTGTTGCGTTTTGAACCCCTGCTCATTGACGTGTGGCACAGCTTGCACACCGCCAAACGAGGATCGGCCTCATCATCCTTAAAGTACTCCCAAACTAAGGAGTGGCGCATAGTACGGGCTGGAGCGTGACCTCTAGGAGCACTTGGGGAAGTAGTGACTCGGCCCTGGCTTCTCCCTCGTCGCAGCCCTCTGGCTCTCTCAACAGCTTGTGGTCCTTACGTGTTTCCACTGTACCCACAGCAGCCGGCACTGTGTCACCACGCACACCACGGTCATCACCGCTGACCACTGCACCACCACGATTCCCACCTCTCCCTCCACGACCACCTCTTCCACCTCTCCCAGCTCTTCCCCCTCTCCCCCTGACCCTGGGGTTCTCCATGTGCACAGTAGCAGTATTATATTATTATAATTGTAAAGCATCAATACGGTATCTATAGACTCTGAGGTATATAGCAGGCTGATGAAATGTATTCACTAGTCACTGCACCGTGTATTACAGATCAGTGAAATTAAACGGACAATGTAGATAGATATGCAGGTACGATTATTTTCAGACCTATCCAAAAAAAGATGTACGCAGTTTGCGCAAATAAAACGGGAATCCACAGATCAATACGGAATCTAAAGACTCTGAGGTATATAGCAGGCTGATGAAATGTATTCACTAGTCACTGCACCGTGTATTACGGATCAGTGAAATTAAACGGACAATGCAGATAGATATGCAGGTACGATTATTTTCAGACCTATCCAAAAAAAGATGTACGCAGTTTGCGCAAATAAAACGGGAATCCACAGATCAATACGGAATCTATAGACTCTGAGGTATATAGCAGGCTGATGAAATGTATTCACTAGTCACTGGACCGTGTATTACGGATCAGTGAAATTAAACGGACAATGTAGATAGATATGCAGGTACGATTATTTTCAGACCTATCCAAAAAAAGATGTACGCAGTTTGCGCAAATAAAACGGGAATCCACAGATCAATACGGAATCTAAAGACTCTGAGGTATATAGCAGGCTGATGAAATGTATTCACTAGTCACTGCACCGTGTATTACGGATCAGTGAAATTAAACGGACAATGCAGATAGATATGCAGGTACGATTATTTTCAGACCTATCCAAAAAAAGATGTACGCAGTTTGCGCAAATAAAACGGGAATCCACAGATCAATACGGAATCTATAGACTCTGAGGTATATAGCAGGCTGATGAAATGTATTCACTAGTCACTGGACCGTGTATTACGGATCAGTGAAATTAAACGGACAATGTAGATAGATATGCAGGTACGATTATTTTCAGACCTATCCAAAAAAAGATATACGCAGTTTGCGCAAATAAAACGGGAATCCACAGATCAATACGGTATCTATAGACTCTGAGGTATATAGCACGCTGATGAAATGTATTCACTAGTCACTGCACAGTCATGCACAGGAATATATCTGTTTAGATATGTATAGTTTGATCTATGTGGCTGGACAACATGTCACTGCCAGCCAATCACTGCTGGGGAGGTATAGGGGATGTTACATCACAGCAGGCGTTCCCACAGGCTTCCCTTTGATGCTGATTGGCTGAAAAAAACGGGCATTTCAAACTGGCAGTGACGCACGAATCATCACAAGTCCGCGCTGGCTCGGGATGCCAAGCCAAGCCGAAGCGGGCAATTTTCGTTCGAATCCCGAATATTGCCGCTTCGGCTCGCTCATCACTAGCTTTTACCCATAGCTATGTATGTCACTGTTACTCAGACATAATTTGCTATTGCTGTCATTGCATGCAAAAGCTTAGAGGGAGAAGAAAAAGCACAAATTCATGAGTAATGAAAAGAGATAACATGTTTTCCTAAAAATTCTCCTAGAAGATTAGTCCTAGAAGATTAGAGGGTGTTATATAACAATTTCCAGGGCAATTGGAGCCACTTTGGTTCAGGCCAAATTGATTTGGGTCCAAACCAAATATTTTTAGAAATTCAGCAAATCAGAAGCAAACCGAATCTCAAAAGGTTCACTCATCTGTAATCTATACTTAGGAATTATTGTAGCAAATGTGTTATAGCAGAAGCAGTGTCAGGAAAATCAGAGATTTAGCATTATATGAGCACTAAAGCTCCTTGATTCGCAGGAAAGGTGATGGTCATAAAAGCTGGAGCCCCACCAGTTATAAAGTTATGGCATATTCTAGCAAGATGCCACCACTCTGAGATGGGAACAACCATTTCAGTGAATAACGTCACCACACACTATTCAGAGATAATGCAGCCATCCTGTAGACATAACTAATGCCAGTATACATTAAAATGCTAATAAAATGTCTCTATACACAATAATGCCAGCAGTGTGCTTGCTTAAACATTAGTGCCAGCACAGAATAGTGGCATAATCTGTATTAGGCTCCATTCACACATCCTGATAATGTGTCCGCATCCGTTCCGCAATTTTGCGGAACGGGTGCGGACCCATTCATTTTCAATGGGTCCGCAAAAGATGCGGACGGCACACAGTGTGCCTTCAGCATCCGCACTTCCAGTCCACGGCCTGGCAAAAAAATAGAACATGTCCTATATTTGTCCGCATCCACGGACAAGAAAAGGCATTTCTATTATAGAGCCGGCCATGTGTATTGCTTCATTTTGGAGAAAAAGTACTTTTAATCCATATGCAAATGAGCAGTTAAGTACACGAAAGGTGGTCTAAGCCCCTCTGTGCATCCTATCTCCCAGCCAGCCCCTCCATCTCCTTTTTAATGGACAGGGCCAGGCAAGATGACCATGCAGGAATCTATCCCTCTCAATTAAGGAGGAGAGAGAAGGGCTGGCAGAGGAAGCAGCAGAAGCAAGGGTGCACACAGTGTCTTGAGCACTTAACTGCTCATTTGCATATGGATTATTAAATTAATTTTTTTCCAGAATGAAGCAATGGATCCCTAAGTGAAAGGTATTGCTACATGTAGCTAGCCCTACAATGCATTATACCAAGTTTAATGGGGAATTTCATGATGACATATTCTCTTTATGCTATAACACTACTAACTACTTGCTTTAGATTTTTTTAGCTTTATTTATTTAGCTAGTTATTTTTGGAAAATATGTGGTCATCTTATGTAAATGCACAGATCTAGAGAAGCAGAGAAATAGACCAAAGGTATTATATACTTTCTTATACATTGTATCCCTGAGCAGTTAATTCTGGCATATTCCTGTAAGATGAATTGTGCACTTTCCAAAGATGTGTTTATCTTGTGTTTAAGGCATTTTTAATCTGCATGTCAGTTAATGTATAGCCATATTGTTTTTCCTCTGGCACTTTTCATAACCATACAAGTTAATGTTTCTCTATTGTATTTTTGTAACTTGTTTTTATACTTGGTTTAGATTTCTCATGCACCAACTGCTTTTCAATTCTGTAATCTTGAATGACAGTATAAAGCAGAAACTTGTCCAAGTTCTGATATTACAGTATCTGTCTTTTTTTTAAACACTCTTATACTGTCTCTCATCTGTCTTTTTCCATTTTCATCAAATACACCAGGAGAATGACCTCTGTGCTCGGTAATATGGAGATATTCATTAAACTGTAAAACAGCTAATAAAGACACTAGCAGAGCTGTATGATTAATAAATGCCATGATCATTAATATCTTGTGGCACACTTACATGGCTATAAGATCTGATTATACCTTGTAGACACTGTAGTACAGGATCTCTAATTATATGATAAGCCATTTTCTACAGAAGGGTCCGTCTGTCACATTGAATCAGATTCACGCTTTTTCTGATATGAGGCTGGGAATCCATGTCCAACGTTCTTTGAAGTGTGACAGTTATTTGGTATCTACATGTTCCTCAGTGGTTTGTATGATGAGGGGAAAAAGGAACAGTTTCTTATCTGCATTTCTGGATTGATTAATGTATAGCAGCCTAAAAATATGTTTTTTAGGGATACTTTTGTCAGATAAGTGTTATAAAATCACTAACTTGCTCACTTATTGTTTCGATTTTGGTTATGATATAATTGTACTGTGGCAGTGGAGCTGCCAGAGGGCCATATGAGGGCAATTAAAAATGGTGTATCTCACCCAGAGGAAGCTGGATGAGAAGAAGAAAGGCTGGGAAAATAGTGTTTTTCCTCTGTCTGTATTAGCCTGGCTGTTAATGAGAGGTAATTAGCAGCTGGCTGAGGAGCTCAGGTAAAGGTGTGCCGGGCTCCTTAATCAGGGCTCCCCCTCTGGGGAAGGAGCAGGCTGTGTCAAGACCTGTGGGAGCCAGGACCCTTTAACCGTGTGTAGGGTAAGACCTGTGTTGTGTTTTGGGGAGCTGGGTGGTAGACCCAGATCCCGAGAGAGAGAATATTGTGTAGTCAGTGGCCAGACGGCCGAGGATTTATGTTTATGATTTGTTTGGACGGCTGTGAAAGTAACAATAAAGCCGGCCGGGGCTAGTTTGCACCCAAATCTACAGTGTTGGAGTGGCTTCTTGAGGTGTGCCAACCGTCTAAGATGAGAAGACAGCGATCCTGGAGAGCTAAGTGACCCCGAGTGACCCCCAAGTACACAAATCTTTAGAGGTGTGAAATCCTTACTCAATCCTCCAGCCACTATGTATGAAAAAGGGTTGTCTGAATAAGAGAACCCCTTTAATACTATTACATTTGTATGTTCTTTTCTATATCTGTGTCCTCGTGGGTCATTGATATATATAATGATGAGCAAATTGAAGTATCTAAAGTGGAATTCGATCCAAAGTTAAGGAAAAATTTGATTCGCCATGAATCTGAATTTCCTTGCACTTTGTGGTAACAAATCATTTTTTTTCTAAAATGGCGGCGGTTACACAGTGAAAGTAAGAAGCCTGGGAACGCAAGATGACCCATAATGTCATGCAGCCAGCCAATCCGTTGCTGCCAGCCATAACAGCCCTATAAAACCTCATCCCACACAACCTCTGCCATTTCACTGTGAGCTGAGCATAGGGAGAGACGTGGCAAGTGCTCATGCCTTAGGGACAATGTTGCTGAAAACAATTTAAAGAAGAATTTTGTATAGTGAGAGTGAAGGTACAGCGCAGTGAGATCGTAGTGAGGGTTTTTTGAGACTGTAGGGAGAGCATAGGGAGATAGCAGGAAGACTACAGGTGGAGTGTAATCGCCGCATACATCTTGTTGAACTGCTGCAACATTCATAGTTAATCGGTTATTTTACAGATAGACTTACAATGCCTCATCATTAACTGGTGGTCTAATATATCATGGCGTGATTCCTGTTCAACCGCTGCGACATTCATAGTTAATCCGATACTTTACTGATAGACTTATTGCACCTCAGTACTAAAGGGCGTCTACTATCTAGCTGCGTGCATCTTGTTCAACTGCTGCGACATTCATAGTTAATCAGTTACTTTACAGATAGACTTATTGTACCTCAGTATTAAAGGGTAGTCTAATATATCACTGCATGCATCTTGTTCAACTGCTGCGACATTCCTAGTTGAATCCATCACATTACTGATACAGTTAACATACACTATGGCCAAAAGACAGTTGCCTGGGCACTCCAAAGGAATGGGCAGTGGAAAAAATGTTGCTATAGCCAGCACAAGTAGCAGCAGAAGAAGGGAAATGGGGTGGTAGCTGCTGTGTTTTGACTAACAATCCAGCTGTCCTGGCATGGTTGACTCACTCTTCAACATCTCAAGTGACAACAGATACACGCAGCAAGGAATCAGTGGGTTCCTCTGACAGTATTCTGTGGACTCCTCTAGGCGTGCAACTACCGATGATGGCAGTCAAGCGGGTGCCCCTGTGGCAAGAGGTCAGGAATGTGCACAAGAGACAGGTGTAGAGGATGATGTAGCTGGTTGCATGTGGGAGCCGGATGAAAAAGGGGCATCATCATCATTAGAGAACGAGGGTAGCAGCGTGCCTGTGAGACAGCAGGGTGGAAGCGTGCGCGTGAGACAGCAGAGTGGATGCGTGCCTGTGAGACAGCAGGATGGAAGCAGTGGGAGATCTGCAGCCCAATGCAGGATAGGTACACCATCTGCTACACAGGAGACTACCTGTGAATCAGTGCACGGGTTCATAAAAGCAGCAGTAGGCAGGCATCATGTAGCGGTGGAGGGAAAATTCCATACTCGCCAGTGTGGAAATTTTGCACAAAGTCGCTGGGGGACATTAGCTTGGCGGCATGCAGGATGTGTGGGCAAAAGATGAGGCATGGCCAGGGTACTAAACTTGGCACGGCGGCCATGAGTCAGCAAATGGAGCATCACCATAAAATGGCGTGGAAAAACCATGTCACTCACCATTTTACAGCCTGATGCAACAACCGTTGCCTCTCCCACAGGCCCGCACCCCCTCTCCAGCAGTCAAGTCTCAATAACGTCAGCAGAAGGAAGCTGTTGTTCCTTCCCATCAACTTTAATGTCGTCTATTGCTCCTGATGCTTCTCCTACTCTATACTTGTTTTGACAGCAATCCATCACAGAGGCGACTACAAAAAGACAACAGTATGCGTGCAGTCATTCAATGGAGAAGAAGCTGAACATGCACCTGGCCAAGTTGGTTCTACAGTCCCTCCCTTTCCATATAGGAAACTCTGCACATTTCAGAGAACTGATGGCTTGTGCCCAGCCAAGGTGAAGAGTCCCAAAGCCAACATTATTCCAAAAAAGCTGTACCAGTCCTGCACACATATGTTGAGCAGAAGGTGGGCCAATCCTTGGGCGCTGATGTATGGAGTTGTGGCTGTGGTCAAGAACAATATATGTGATTCACAGCCCACTGGGTAAATTTGGTTGTAGACCAGGCACACCAGCAACTTGGCCAGGTGATGGCAATGTTGCCTCCATGTTGTAATGCGGTATTTCTGTGCAAATGTCCTCCTGCCTGCTCATCCTCCACCTTGTCCTCACCCTTCAATGCAGCCACAGTTCAAAGTGGTCCTCCATAATATCACCTTTGCAAAGATAGGCATTGACACATGGTCCTGCACCTCGTCCGCTTGGGCGAATGGAGCCACACCAGGGAGGAACTGCTATGTGCCTTCAATAACAAAATTGAACACTGACTCCTTGAATTGACTGTCTCCTCGCCAACTGGAGATAGTAACAATAGTTACTGATAATGTGAAGAACAGTTTGTGCTGCATCAGGGAGTGCTGACCCTTGCGCCCTGCATGACGCACGTCTTCAATCTCGTTGTCGCCCAGTAAGTGTTCCACTGATTTCTGATGTAAATGGCCAAAACGGATGCAAATTGAGCATAAGGACTCTTTCACACTGTCAGTATTTGATCACAATTTGTGAGTCAAAAGCAGGCATGGGTTCAAAACACAGATGAGATGCAATTATTTCCATTACATTTTATCTCTGTTTTGGACCCACTCCTGTTTTTGCCTTACAAATACTGATCAAATACTGATGCGAAATACCGACTAAATACTGCCTGCAGGATAGAGGCCATTAACTTCCAGTTGAACTTCCAAGCCTTCACACTGAATATATCTGATTTATTGTGATTTGTGACAAATGAATTCAGAACTAATCAAATTTCTAGTTGAAGTGCAGCAAATCGGCCAAATCAAATTTTTCAAAACTTCGCTCATGTAATGTGTTGTTGACCTATTGGGTCAATATTATTTACATATCATAAGTAATAACCAAATGTATAAGTAAAAGAGGATGCTCTCATGAAGACAATCTCAACCTCTATCCTTATACCCTATGTATGGACATAATTCCTATGGGGGTCATCCTATGAGCAAGAAAGGAGAGCTGTTCTGTGTGACTGGCTCCCATTATAGTTGACTCATCTCATCTTTGTATTACGTGGATGATCATTAGTTTTTGCTGGAGGCAAAGTTAAACAGTACAAAACAAATAACTATTCCGTATTACAGTAATTTCACCTCTCCTTAAATGTCTGTTTAAGTAAATACTTGTATTCCCCATAAAATAACAATTCTGAAGCAATATGCATCATCTCAACATACCCTATAATTAACATGGTATGTCACTTGCAAAATTGCATTAAAGATGATTCCAAATAAGTTAGATGTATGAACTTTGTTATATGTTGAGGTATATATTTCACACATTGTACATTCACATATAATTGCAGAAAGATAGTTACAAAATAAGACTACAAATCAGATTTGAAAATTAAGTTTTGTTTTTTTTCCATTACATGTCAAACATTAAAAAGACAAGAATTGGTGTGTTTTTTGTTTTTATTTTAATTTCTGATGTCACTATACGTACAGTAAATGAAAAAAAAAAGTCTTAAATATTTCAGTACACTGCCAGCTGATACTTTGTGCTGTAGCAGGGTAAGCCCTGGATAGAATCACTCTCCTTCCCCCTCTTGTAGCTGGGAATATGCTCCCTTTTTTCTTCTCTATGAGAAAGAGCCTTCTCATCTGTACTGCCAGGGATGTTGCTAGTGTCTCAAAAAATTCAGAGCCCAAGCCCCAGTGCATACATGTCAAGTTTTTTAACTAAGCCCCATTTCTCCCAGCCCCAGCGTTAAAAGTATATTTGGATGGACTTTACATTCCACACACATACAGGAGAATACAGCACTACATACTTATTACATACAGTGATGTCTCCTCTGATATAGACTTGTTCTTTCCTTAGCTTCGCCATTCTGCCCAGACAGTCATAATATCAGAAGGAATCTATGGCACACCAGTAATGTTCGCTTTAAATGCTCTTTTATTCACATATAACAATTCATATAGTTCATAATTTATAGTCCGGAGAAATCAATTCATAATGTATATACACCAAGAATTTTGCCGACGTTTCAGTCAACTCGACCTTTGTCAAGGAATCTGGAGAAAATGCAGAAATAATTATATACTCAGCAGTTCATTAAAAAGTATGTTATTGCTCACAGTTTCAAAGGGAATCGAATACTCATATTATTTAATCATGAATAAATATACATGTTTAGATATTTTGGTTAGGGATATATCTTTGTCATAAATTGATCCACCTGGTCAAAAAATGGAATCCCCTATGGTAAGTCACAAGCTGCATACCACCTAACGGACAAGTGGAGCTATCTGTGATCGTTACAGTCGTTTAAGTATTCAGAATAGCAGCGATAAAAGAAGATATTAGGAAAATTACCTTGGTATTACTTGTGATATGTGTGCTCCGGGATCGGACGCCGGTATTGCGTGCAGTCTCCCCAGTAGCGAGAATGTATGGGCTCTATGTAGGGACATACGATCACGTGACTGGAGGCGTGCGGTCACGTGACCGGGAGCGCGCATTTTCCTAATATCTTCTTTTATCGCTGCTATTCTGAATACTTAAACGACTGTAACGATCACAGATAGCTCCACTTGTCCGTTTGGTGGTATGCAGCTTGTGACTTACCATAGGGGATTCCATTTTTTGACCAGGTGGATCAATTTATGACAAAGATATATCCCTAACCAAAATATCTAAACATGTATATTTATTCATGATTAAATAATATGAGTATTCGATTCCCTTTGAAACTGTGAGCAATAACATACTTTTTAATGAACTGCTGAGTATATAATTATTTCTGCATTTTCTCCAGATTCCTTGACAAAGGTCGAGTTGACCGAAACGTCGGCAAAATTCTTGGTGTATATACATTATGAATTGATTTCTCCGGACTATAAATTATGAACTATATGAATTGTTATATGTGAATAAAAGAGCATTTAAAGCGAACATTACTGGTGTGCCATAGATTCCTTCTGATATACAGTGACATTTTGTCCTCTATGAGCACCCAGCTGAAGAGGGTGTGCAGATCTCATCTTTTTATACATTTGAATTACTGCTGATCTAGCACCCCGTATCAGTATCAATGTCAAAAAACGTATTTTCATACGACTCTGATACTGCAAATAGTATTATTGCTCAAGTCGATCTGGGTAATGAATTCTTACAGATTCCTGCCCAAGAATGGAAAACTCGAGACTACACAAGGGACCTGAGGCGACTGACATCCCTG
Source organism: Rhinella marina (assembly GCA_900303285.1). Taxonomy (NCBI): domain Eukaryota; kingdom Metazoa; phylum Chordata; class Amphibia; order Anura; family Bufonidae; genus Rhinella; species Rhinella marina. The sequence continues at coordinate 40,993 of ONZH01021658.1, read as the reverse complement.
AAATTACATTGTAGTACCCTGACTGAATACCACAAGAATAACCGTATACTGAGGGGCTTACGGTCACACTTACGACCAACTTTATTTAAAGAAGATACTGATTTTTGCGATAGATTCGAGAGCATATTGAACAAATGCTCATTTGACTTAATGTTATTAACCATAGAAAAAGCACACCAGACCATTAGTGATATGACCAAACAAGTCGAATCTACAGAAAACCAACTTTCTTCCATCCTACCTCAAGAAGAGTGGATCACACTCCAGGAAAAAACCACTAAACAACTTTCTGATTACCGTAAACAAACAGAGGCCATTAAACGATCTAAATTCGTCCGGGACGCAGAGGACTACCGACTCAACAAAGTCTACAGGTGGAGAGATCCGGATTTCCAGTCTAATTGGAATCAACGCTTTCATCACTACTCCTCTGGACCTAGCTCATCAGGCTCCGACAACGAGAGATCTTATCGACCACAACCTTTTTTAGGGAGAGGCCGTGTCCGAACAAGACCAGGAAGAAGCGGACTAGGAGGAGCAAGAATAACAGAAGGAGACAATCGTGTCCAGACTCGATCTCAGGTAATATAGACAACCTTGTAATTAACATTTCTTCAGTTAATCTTTCACCTGTAGAAATCACTACATTACAAAAAGGCTTATCATTCTGCCCGACCACCCCTTTGGATACATTTCTTTTACAACAAGAACTACAACGGTTCTTCAGAACCATAAGACTAAAAACCCATTTCGGTCTACTAACCGAATCTACAACTCAACAAGAAATACCCCATACTAACACTTTGAGACTCTGCTCCTTGGGCCTTAGGAACAAAAGCACGTATATGCCACCAAAAACCTACCATCCGGCTGAGACGTATATATCTTTTACTCAACAAACTATACAACATATTTTACAATCACATGAGAGAGGTGAGTTTAAACATACACACAACCTTAAGGTAGAAGAACAAAGGGCCCTAAAATCGTTACAAAGTAATACATCCATAATGATTAAACCAGCCGATAAGGGCGGGGCATTAGTAATCATGGACAAACCTCAATATACACAAGAAATCATGAGACAACTCAGTGACACCTCCACGTACGAACTCTTGGAGAGGGACCCCTCCATTAAAATAGCCCAGAAGATTAGAACCACACTGGATCACTACAAGAGAATACATGTGATAGATGAAGATACAGTCACATTCCTCACTAAACACCATCCCATAACACCTGTATTCTACACTCTACCAAAGATACATAAGAATCTACATAACCCCCCCGGAAGGCCGATAGTGGCATCCACCGAATCCATATTATCTCCTTTATCAATATACTTGGACCGCATACTCACCCCACTGATCAAGACATCACGTTCATTTCTGTTGGACACTAATGACTTTATTACCAAAATTTCACAATGCACACCGGAACCTGATTCCCTCTTGGTTACCATGGACGTGAACAGTTTGTACACGTCCATAGAACACGAGAAAGGAATCAGGGCAACCTCGATATTACTTGCCAAAGAATCCACCCTGAGCCAGTTACAGCAGGAATTCTGCCTTCAACTTCTTACTATTGTATTACATGAAAACTATTTTTTGTTTGGCGACCAATACTATGCCCAGAAGTGCGGGACCGCGATGGGCGCGAATGTGGCACCGCCATACGCTAACGCCTACATGATCAATTTCGAAAATGAATATGTTTACACACACCAACTGTTTACACAACACGCCATGGTTTGGCTACGCTTCATAGACGATATCTTCTGTCTATGGAAAGGTCCGGAATCAAGCATCCGCACCTTCCACCATTACTTGGACAACATATTCCCAGAGCTCGGCTTCACGATACAAATCAACTATGAGTCAATTAGTTTCTTAGATACCACAGTACTCAAAGACCAGACAGGTCATATACAATTTGATTTATACAACAAACCTACAGACAGGAACAGCCTTCTTTATTTTACCAGTAATCATCCAAGAGCCACCAAATTGTCACTTCCTCGGTCACAATTTAAAAGGGTGGAAAGAATAGTCACGGATCCTGATACACGACATAAGAGACTGGAGGAAATGACCGCAAAATTTATACAGAGAGGCTACCCACAACACTCCTTAACACCAATACCCACCACCAAGAGAGGGGCAAACACTACTACTTCCAACAGGATTCCATGCATAATAACATACCATGCACTGTCCCCTCGGATCCAACACGCGATCAAAAGACACTGGCACATCTTGAGTCAGGCATACCCACAGATACCGGAATTTCAATCCCCACCCTTGACTAGTTACAAACGTACCAGAAATATACGGGATCATCTAGTACGAGCTGATATTGGGCCACTCACTAAAATCCCTAGACAACGTTTTCTCGGCACCCCTAAAATGGGCACTTTTCCTTGCTTGCACTGTGCCCAGTGCTCGAGTATAATAAAAGGCAACACCATCACACATCCATACACAGGAGTTAAATATCCGGTTAAAGGATACTTTACATGTGACACCACACATGTCGTATATCTGATCAAGTGCCCTTGTGGTCTAATTTATGTCGGAGAAACAACACAGCATGTGAGAGACAGAATCTCCAAACATAAATCTACCATAAGAACAAATCAATTACTTCTACCTATTCCGGCACATTTCAAGGAGTACAAACATCCAATTTCCACTTTACGTTTCCAAGTACTCGAACAGATTGAGACTCCACGGAGAGGTGGTAATCGGGCCTTGATCCTACGCCAGAGGGAGTCCTTTTGGATCCACCGTTTGGACACATTATCCCCTAAGGGACTGAATCGGGAATGTGATTTCTTTTGCAATGTTTAAAATCAATAAGGAGTTGCGTAGTATTTGTTTAATTCGATTGTGGACGCTATTTTGCGTCTAATACCTTTGACATAATTGCTTATATCTTGTATTGATTCTACTTCTGATCCAATATATATTTTTCCTTACAGATTCGTTAGTGGGGACATGTTCTAGTTTATCTATGGTCTTCATGGGTGAGAATAACTCCCTTTTCCCCAACCCCCCCCCCTCCCTTCCCCTCCTTTCTTCCCCCATTTCCCCTCCTTCTCCCTACCTCCTTCCCCCCTTTTCCCCTTCCTTTTTCCCTCCCCCCAATTTCCCCCTCCCTCCCTCCCTCCCCTTTTTTCCTCACCCGTTCTATAGGATCATTAGCCTGTTCTTTACCTATAGGTACTGAGGTATATATATATATATATATATATATATATATACTAGGGTATCATGCTTTGCACACAAGAGTTTAATATTAATATACATAAACCACATTTTATGTCTTTCTATGTGTATACTATTCCATGGCGGTTAACAGGTCCTATATTTGGTACAAGGCATAATGAGTATTCTATATTCCCCAACTACTATATGATTTTGCCCTTAGTTTTTGCCCATACTATCATCCTGACACCGAGAGCGCATGCGCGCTCCCGGTCACGTGACCGCACGCCTCCAGTCACGTGATCGTATGTCCCTACATAGAGCCCATACATTCTCGCTACTGGGGAGACTGCACGCAATAGCGGCGTCCGATCCCGGAGCACACATATCACAAGTAATACCAAGGTAATTTTCCTAATATCTTCTTTTATCGCTGCTATTCTGAATACTTAAACGACTGTAACGATCACAGATAGCTCCACTTGTCCGTTTGGTGGTATGCAGCTTGTGACTTACCATAGGGGATTCCATTTTTTGACCAGGTGGATCAATTTATGACAAAGATATATCCCTAACCAAAATATCTAAACATGTATATTTATTCATGATTAAATAATATGAGTATTCGATTCCCTTTGAAACTGTGAGCAATAACATACTTTTTAATGAACTGCTGAGTATATAATTATTTCTGCATTTTCTCCAGATTCCTTGACAAAGGTCGAGTTGACCGAAATGTCGGCAAAATTCTTGGTGTATATACATTATGAATTGATTTCTCCGGACTATAAATTATGAACTATATGAATTGTTATATGTGAATAAAAGAGCATTTAAAGCGAACATTACTGGTGTGCCATAGATTCCTTCTGATATACAGTGACATTTTGTCCTCTATGAGCACCCAGCTGAAGAGGGTGTGCAGATCTCATCTTTTTATACAGACAGTCATAATGACTTCTTTCACTCATGTATCGTCTCTGCAGAGTTTGCCTCACAGACGTCTTAGCTTCCTCACTTTTCTATCATTCTCATCATCCTGGTACCCCAACAGTGGTATTCTGCTGCTACCCCCAATACTGTGCCTGCTGTGTTTCTAATGTCCAGTGCACATCTTGTCTGATGTATGCAGTCCTGGAACAGCCGTCTAAAGGGGGCATATATTTGTTCAAAATGTGAGCAAATTGCCCCTTTGGAATCGCACAATGTGTATCTACCCGGGTGGATTTCAACACTGAGAAGCGCTGACAATTTGGAAAAGAGTTTGCTGCTCACTGAGCAAGCACTCTATGGGGTAGATGTGGGGGAGGGTGGTAGTGAGGAGGCTCAGGAAAGTGAGGTAGCTAACTGAGTAACAGTTAGAAAGCGGGGTAGAGGGAAAAGTGCCAGGGAGGCTAGCCCTGATCTGACACACCCCAACAAGTTTTGAAGTTTGGCAGATGAGGGGGATGCCACTTCAGGGAGAGCACTGCTGCAGCATGACACTTCCTCTGCCAGTCAGGGGAATGTCAGCTCCAGTAAGCAGGGGACCAGGAGAGAAGGGCAGGCCAGACAGGTGCTAGTAGTGGGAGATTCAATTATTAGCGGTACAGAGAGGGCAATCTGTCACAAAGACCGGGATCGTCGAATGGTGTGTTGCCTTCCTGGCGCTCGAGTTCGGCACATCGTGGATCGGGTTGACAGATTACTGGGAGGGGCTGGAGAAGATCCAGCAGTCATGGTCCATATCTGAACCAATGACAAAGATAGAGGTAGGTAGAGCGTCCTTAAAAATGATTTTAGGGATTTAGGGCATAAGCTTAGGGCAAGGACCTCAAAGGTAGTGTTTTCCAAAATACTGCCTGTACCACGAGCCACACAAGAAAGGCAGCGGGAGATTAGGGAGGTAAACAAGTGGCTCAAGAACTCGTGTAAGAAGGAGGGATTTGGGTTCTTGGAGAACTGGGCCGACTTCTCTGTCGGCTACAGGCTCTACCGTAGGGATGGGCTGCACCTCAATGGGGAAGGGGCAGCTGTTTTGGGGGAGAAGATGGCTAGAAGGCTGGAGGAGTGTTTAAACTAAGGATTGGGGGGGAGGGTTACCACATTATAGATGGGGAAGATAGTGCAGATAGAGACCTGGGGCAAGGTAATGGAACTGTGGGAGGAATGGAAGGAGGAACTAGAACAGTTCAGAAGGAAAGGTGTAGGGGAAAAAAATATACATAAACCTTTTAACTGTATGTACACTAATGCCAGAAGCCTGACTAATAAAACTGGTTAACTGGAATTAGGGATGTGTGAGGAGGACTATGACATAGTGGGAATAACTGAGACATGGCTGGATGATACCTATGGCTGGGCAGTTAACGTACAGGCTTATAGTCTGTTTAGAAAGGATCGCCAAAACCGTAGAGAGGGAGGGGTCTGCCTTTATGTAAAGTCCTGTCTAAAGCCCACACTCCGGGAAGATATAAGTGAGGGATATGAACATGTGGAGTCACTGTGGGTAGAAATAAATGGAGCCAAAAACAATAATAAAATACTAATAGGACTTTATTATAAACCACCTAATATACCAGAGTCCACAGAAAATCTACTTCTAAATGAAATAAACGAGGCGGCAAATCATAATGAGGTCGTTATTATGGGGGATTTCAACTACCCAGATATAGACTGGGAAACTGAAACCTGTATATCTCATAAAGCAAACAGGTTTTTGGCAATAACCAAAGACAATTACCTTTCCCAACTGGTTCAGGACCCAACTAGAGGGACGGCCATACTGGACTTAGTATTAACCAATAGAACTGACAGAACAACAGATGCGCAGGTTGGGGGACACCTGGAAAATAGTGACCATAAAATAATAACCTTCCAATTGTCATTCAAAAGAGCGTTTCTTCAGGGAGGAACAAAAATACCAAACTTCAAAAAAGCTAAATTTAGCCAACTAAGAGAAGCCATAGACCTAACTAACTGGGACAAAGTCCAAAAATACAGCCACAAAATGGGATATTTTTAAAAGCATCCTGATATCTTATTGTGAGAGGTACATACTTTATGGGAATAAAAGGTTAAGGACCAAGAAAAAACCAATGTGGATAAATAGAACTGTAAAGAAAGCAATAAATGACAAACAGAAAGCATTTAAATCACTAAAACAAGAGGGGAGCGAGGAAGCATTGAAAAACTATAAGGAAAAATAGAATATGTAAAAGACAAATAAAAACAGCCAAACTAGAGACCGAGAGATTAATCGCCAAAGAGAGTAAAACTAACCCTAAAATGTTCTTTAATTATATAAATGGTAAAAAGTATAAACCTGAAGGTGTCGGCCCCTTACAGAGTAATGAGGGGGGAGTTGCAGAGAGCGATGAGGAGAAAGCAAAGCTACTAAATATCTTTTTCTCCACTGTATTCACTGAGGAAAATAAACTGTCAGATGAAATGTAGAATATAAAAGTAAATTCCCCTTTAAAAGTGCCCTGTCTGACCCAGGAAGAAGTAGAGCTGCATCTTAAAAAGATTAAAATAGACAAATCGCCAGGACTCGATGGCATACACCCCCGTATCCTAAGAGAATAAAGTAATATCATCGCCAGACCTTTATTTCTGATATTTAAGGACTCTATACTGACAGGGAGTATTCCAGAGGATTGGCGCATAGCAAATGTGGTGCCAATATTCAAAAAGGGTACAAAAACAGAGCCTGGAAACTATAGGCCGGTAAGTTTAACATCTGTCGTGGGTAAATTGTTTGAGGGTTTTCTAAGAGATGCTATCTTGGAGTACCTCAATGAAAATGAGAAAATAACTTCATATTAGCATGGCTTCATGAGGTCATGTCAAACCAATTTAATCAGTTTCTATGAGGAGGTAAGTTCTAGACTGGACCGCGGCAAATCAATGGATGTCATATATCTGGACTTCTCCAAAGCATTTGACACGTTACCACATAAAAGGTTAGTATATAAAATGAGAATGCTTGGCCTGGGAGAAAATGTCTGTATGTGGGTACATACTCACTAGTGGGGTACCACAGGGGTCAGTATTGGGCCCTATTCTCTTCAGTATATTTATTAATGATCTTGTAGAAGGCTTGCACAGTAAAATATCAATTTTTGCAGATGACACTAAACTGTGTAAAGTAATTAACACAGAAGAGGACAGTGCACTGCTACAGATGGATCTGGATAGACTGTAGGCTTGGGCAGAGAGGTGGCAGATGAGGTTTAACACTGACAAATGTAAGGTTATGCATATGGGAAGGAATAATGCAAGTCACCAGTACATACAGAATGGTAAAACATTGGGTAACTCTGACATGGAAAAGGACCTAGGAATTTTAGTGAACAGCAAACTAAGCTGTAGAAATCAGTGTCAGACAGCTTCTGCCAAGGCCAATAAGATTATGGGTTGCATCAAAAGAGGCATAGATGCCCGTGATGAGAACATAGTCCTGCCACTTTACAAATCACTAGTCAGACCACACATGGAGTACTGTGTACAGTTCTGGGCTCCTGTGAACAAGGCAGACATAGCAGAGCTGGAGAGGGTTCAGAGGAGGGCAACTAAAGTAATAACTGGAATGAGTGGACTACAGTACCAAGAAAGATTTTCAAAATTAGGGTTATTCACTTAAGAAAAAAGACGACTGAGGGTAGATCTAATAACTATGTAAAAATATATCAGGGGCCGGTACAGAGATCTCTCCCACGATCTATTTATCCCCAGGACTGTTACTGTGACAAGGGGACATCCTCTGCGCCTGGAGGAAAGAAGGTTTGTACACAAACATAGAAGAGGATTCTTTACGGTAAGAGCAGTGAGACTATGGAACTCTCTGCCTGAGGAGGTGGTGATGGTAAGTTCACTAAAAGAGTTCAAGAGGGGCCTGAATGTATTTCTGGAAGTGTAATAATATTACAGGTTATAGTTGCTAGAGATGGGTCATTGATCCAGGGAGTAATTTTGATTGCCTGGAGTCGGGAAGGAATTGTTTCCCTAAAGTGGGGAAAATTGGCTTCTACCTCACAGGGTTTTTTTTGCCTTCCTCTGGATCAACTTGTAGGAAAGCAGGCCGAACTGGATGGACAGATGTATTTTTTCGGCCTTATAAACTATGTTACTATGTCAATACTATACTTACGAAATAACTGTGCCATAGTCCCCAAAGATCTCCCAAAATATAAGCCAATAGTAATAATTCTCTCCCAGAGTGCCTTTATTGGTACTAGTGCCCCCTACAGGGAAAATTCTCCCAAAGAGTGCCCCCATTAGTTGTAGTGCTCTCTATATTGTGTCCAATAATAATGCCCTCACAGAGGCCCCAGTAGTAATAATGTCCACCATAGTGTCCCTAGTAGTGATAAATCTCCCCAAAGTGCCCCCAGTAGTAATAAGGCTCCCCCATAGAGCTCACATATTTATAATGTCCCTCTAGAACTCCAAGTAGGTGTAATGCCCTGTACAGTGTCCCCCAGTAATTTTAATTTGCCATTTTTGTTTCACAGTAGTTATAATAGTACCTTGAACTGCCCTATTTTGATATTATTCCCTCCTGTAGTACCCCCAGTAGTTAAAATGCTGCTGTTGTGCCCCAGTAGTTATAATGCCCCCTGTACTACCCCAAGTAGTTAAAATATCCCCTGTAGTGCCCCCAGTAGCCATAATGCCACCCTCTACTGCCACTGTAGGTATGAATCCTCCTGTAGTGCTGTAAGTGTAATTCTCCATATAGTGCCCCCAGTAGTTATAGTTCCACCGACAGAGCCCCCAGTAGTTATAATATCCCCCTCTAGTACACCCATTTGATGTAATGATAGTGTTTCCAGTAGGTATAATGTTTCCTGTGGTGCCCCCAGAAGTTATAATGCCCCTAGTAGTTCCCCTAGGGGGTGTAATGCCGCCAGTACTTATAGTGGCCCCCTGTAGTGTCCACAGTACTTATAGTGCCTCCCTGTAGTTGTAATGCCCTCACAGTGCCCCAGTACTATCTTGACCCAAAGTGTTAAGCGTCAATGCAGGCCACAAGTCTCTACCGGACCGCTGCCTGAGTTGCCGGCTTCTTGGCTCAGACAGCGCGATTAAGTCAATACCCATCTGCATTTTGGCCTCATCACGTCACCTGAAATCTAGTCACATGTGGTTGTTATGCTATTATCATTTCACGACTGCCCACAAATTTCTACTGTCTCATAGGCCTCTGGAAGTAATTAGCTCTTGTGTCCTGCCACAAGGAGATACAGTTGTATAGTAGGCAGCCATGAAGCCTCAAATGTTTTGACCTAGCAATATCCCTGTATACTACAATGCTACTGCAGGGTGTCTAGTCCATCCCTCATAAGCATAGCCAAAAACTATTTCTAGTGACTACTCTGCAGGTAACAGACTATGTACAGAACTGGCCATGGGAGAATGACTAAATACCACCACTCAACTTTAGGTGGCCATGCACATTACTATACACATTGAACACCATGAGATGATATACTACGTGAATATTAAGTGAATGCCATGAAGAGGTACTTGGGGAACAAGCATGACAATTTCTACAAAGAGTGAGCCAATGGGTCAAGTAAAACTCAATTTCTCTCTGTCTACATTGGATGCCTGGTAATCACTAAATCAATCTTGTTATTACCAGACACAATATAGTAAATAGCATTTCCATGTGTTAAATAATTGCTTCTACCATCTCTTAACCAATTGTTTTGATGCATTTTTTAGAAATATTTTCCATGTGAAGTTACATGAAGGTGAATATGATTGTTTGCCATCACAGCAACAATCAGGTTGTCTGCTTTTATTAAATATATAGGTTTTAGGGGTTACTATAATCCCTGAATTTTATAGGTTGCTACTTTTTTATTACTATTATTTTCTGCTTAAAAACATATTTTTGGGTCTTTCTAGTTGTTTTATGAAGATATGTGCATGTAAATTTAGATCCAAATTGCAGGTATGAAGTCTGCACATGTTGAACATTTATTTTCATGAGGCATGGTGCATATAGCTTTCTGCTTGGAGCTCCTTTTATCATCTAATATCAAATTTTATGCAAATTTAATGAAAAATTAAATTTTGATCCAAAGTTGCTCAAAAGTGTCTCAGTGTATAAAGTATTTTGGCATTTAGACAATGTGCCAGATGTCTACTTTCACAAAAATATGGATATGTGCAGTTACTATGCTTTTTTTATTTTCGGAATTTAGGTTATATTTGTACATGTCAAGAAGTTTATATTTATGCCAAAGATATGCAAGAACTATTAGCACTAGTCAACTGAAACAACTGTAAAGAGCAAAAATAAGCTGCTTCTGAAAACACAATATACCACAGTATCACCAATGTTATGCCAACTTAACAGTCTATTCTCTACACTATCTTCTAACTTTCAACCACAGAATATTCATCTAGCTTGTGAGCAGATTGAAAATGTATAATATATAATAAACAAAACATATAACAAAGAATCAAGTCTCAATGGCCATGGTGCAAAACCTTAGCTTGGCCCTCCTTTCCTGCCTAACATCTATTCATGTTGGCCTGCTGAGGACTGCACATAGTTCTCAAGTGCATCACTGTCAATTTTCTCTCTAAGCACTCATGGGTGGGACAATTTTGGATCTGGGTGTTTCTCCTCCTAAGCCAGGCTTTACAGAACATAAATATTAAAGGGCCATAAAGGAATAAAGGGCCATACAGCATTAAGTAAAATATAACAGCAAGCATCCTTGCCTAGTGCAGTGAAGGTTATTGTCTGTATCTCTAGTGGTCTAAGCCAGTGAAGGCATTAATGTCAGCATCCCTGGTTATTGTCTGGATGCCTGATGGTCTAAGGCAGTGAAGGTGGTATCAGTGTACCTGGTGGCCTAGAACAGTAAGATGGTAAAAAGAAAGGATTACTATAAAGACCCCTGATGATCTAGGACAATAGAAAGGGTTAATGTCAGCATATTCTGTGGTCTAGTCCAGTATTCATGGTGGTCTAGGGAAGTGGAGGAGTTAATTCCAGTATCCCTGGTGGTCTACATCAGTGAAGGGATTAAATAAAGTATCCTTGCTGGTCTAGAAGAGTGAAAAGGTTACATTTTATATCAATGGTGGAGAGTGGTGGAAGGTTTAAGGCTATATGCGTGGGGTTTAGTGGCCACTCAATTCTCTAGGCTCCAACAATGCAACTTCTTTTATCCTCTGCACTGAGTGCAATGTGAAGACAGAGAAGAGCATGTACGGAGCTATAGCTTTAGAGCTGCACAGTTCTCTTATGATCAGGCAGGGCACTTCAAGAGCTGCCTGCATGATTAGCTGGTCCTCCTGGTGTTTGGGGCCTGGTCACAAGTGATTGCTGTAGCTAGGCCACAACAAAGCATAATTAACTACTAATAAACATTGCCATTTATTACTTCAGGCAAGCAAGGTATTGTTCATACAGTATGGATTTGATTACAGATTTAATTTTATATCTGTTATAATATGTGGGATAAATCTGCAGTTAAAACTCTGATTTCAAAGATTAGTCAGCAAATCTGCACATGTTAGCAGCACACTGTAATAAAAGGAAAGCTAATCCACAACTTTTAAGTGAGAAATGGCTGTAATAATGAACTTACAGTGGTTTTTAAACCCCAAACAGTAGAAGCAAAATTGGGAAAAAAACATCTTAAAAATGTCACTTTTTATTGTACATTTTGAATTTATATATCAAATAAATATAACTGGTAAACAACTCAGGAGACTTAAGTGCATTTATCCCTTCCACGTTGGAGAAACAGGACAGAACTCAATGCAAGGATGAGGTCCCACCGCCACACAATTAAAGAGAAGAAGCTACACTTTTACTGGGGCTAAGCATTTCAGTAGCTCAGGACACAATGAAGAACACATGAAAATAGTCATATTAAAAGGTAATTTCAAATCTCAAAGAACCAGAAGAATTTGGGAGTACAAATGTATAACACTGCTTGACACTTTGAATACTGGACTGAATTTGTCCGTGGTATTTATGACACAGTATAAGATCTAAAGAGTCTTCTATAAACATAGTGGGGGCATCAGGTCTCTGAGATAACATCAATTTAGAGACCATAAAATTTTCACACGCCTTATCTGTAAGATAATTAAGGACTCATTCTCAAGATCTTTGATATTATGTTGTTCTGTTGTTTTTCAAATGTCCATTCATTAAAGGGGTTCTGCAGTTCTTTAAGACTGATGATCTATCCTCTGGAATGGTGATCCTACTGAACCCCGTCATTTAACCCCTCAGATGTCGCAATCAACGCTGATTGTGGCACCTATGAGGCAAGGCAGAGGGAAGTGGCTCCCTCTGCCTTCCAATGGGAGCCTCTGCAGTGAAATTGCAAGGCTCCGATCTGTTAACATGGCAGCATGATGCAAGAGAATTAGATGGCACTAATTTCCAACAAATGGTTCCCAAACCAATAATAACATAAGAAAAGGACTCCTGTGTGCCACTGTATTGCTTAGTGTTAAATTTATTTCTTATAAAGGTGTGGTTCCAGTACAGGTATACATTAACGTTTTCGGCCAATTGGCCTTCATCAGATGTACTGGATGAGCCGCACCATAAGTTTGCTAAAGAAATGTTAGGGGCAGTATAGCCATGAAGCGCTGAAAGGAACGGGATTATTGCCCAAACAGTGAGGCACAATACTATTTGGGCAACAATCCCATTCCTTTCAGCACTTCATGGCTTTACTGCCCCTAACATTTCTTTAGCAAACGTATGGTGCGATACGTCCGAAAACGGTAATGTATACCTGTACTGGAACCACACCTTTATAAGAAATAAATTTAACACTAAGCAATACAGTAACATGGCAGCATGGACGCTTCTGAAGCCTTCCAGGCCTGCCATGGCAAACTCCCTGATTATTTGTGCACAAAGCACAGCGAAGCATGGAGCGTGTGAAAATCCTAATCACACTAATAGATCTCTATTAAGGGGAATAGGACAAGGGATCAAAAGACCCTAGGTTATAGCCCACTAAGGGGTTTAATAGTTGTTAAATAAAAAGTTTAAAAAAGAAAAATAAAACATTAAAATATTAAGTTTAAATCAACCCCTATCCCTTTTTTACATATAAAAATGTATTAACAATAAAAAAAAATACATATATATCAGGTATTGCCATGTCCGAAAACGTCTGAACTATTAAAATATTTTTTTTAAATTCCTGTGTAGTGAATGCCATAACGGGAAAAAAAAATGAAAAACACACGATTCGCCATTTTTTGATCAAAAAGTTGTATGTACCACAAAAGTGGTACCAATAATAACTACAGTTCATCTAGCAAAAAAACAAACCCTTATGCAACTCTGTGGATCGAAAAAATAAAATAAAAAGTTATAGCTGTCAGAAAATGGTGATGCAAAGAAAATTTAGATTTTTTTTTCCAAAGGTTTTTATTTTTTAAAAAGTTGTAAAATAAAGAAAAACTATACAAGTTTGGTATCTCTTTATTCTTATAAAGCCACAGAATAAAAGCATCATGTCATTTTTAGCGCACAGTAAATGCCGTGATGTCAAAACCCCAAATATCTTGGCAGGTTCCCTTAAAAAATACAACTTATTCAGCAAAAAATAAGCCCTATATGGCTATATGAACTGAAAATTAAAAAAGTTATGGCTACTGGAACGTGGGGAGGAAAAAACAAAGATGCAAAACAAAAAATGGCCCAGTACTTAAGAGGTTAAAGACTAGTGACATTTTTCTCCCTTTGTGCTCCAGTGGTCATAATCGTTTTATTTTTATTTATTTTTTTAATTTAGCTACTGTATATGAGACAAGTTTTTATAGGAACCATTTTGGACTACATATAACATATCAAATAACCATTATTCATTTTTAGGGAATGGAAGATAAAAAAAAACTCCACCTATTTCAACATTCTTTCTTGGGATTTATGTTTACACAGATAACTATGTGGTATACAGTAAATATACAGTTTATTCTGTGGGTCATTACAATGATGCCAAATTTATTTATGCTATAATACTTGCACAATAAAAACACTTGTTTTACAAAATAATTAGTTTTTGTCTAACCACAATCCAAGGCCCTGGGCCAGAATATTATTTTGTGTTTCTGATGGTGTAACTGTTTGAGGGCTTGCTTTTTCCAGGACCTTTTGTAGAATTCTTTGGTACTATTTTTCATTGTTTTTTATTGTGTTTTTAGTAGGTGAGGTGAATCGAAAACAGCAATTCTGATTTTTTTTTTACTGTTTTCTAGCATCTACCGTTGTTCCAACAAAAAATACAGCCCAAGTTTACATGGGTAAAAAGGGTGTGTGGATTTGGGGTGTGGCTTAACATAGGGAGTTATTTGACACCAAATGGCTTGTTCATACTCTTAGTTTTGCACCATCGTTGTTATTAAAAAGCATATCTCCTGTCAGTTTTATAAGAAAATGTAGCCAAAAGTGATGAAAAGGCATGATATGTGAGCAGATGTTCAATAAGCTGTTATAGAGAGGCCAATTACCACAAAGCCAGGGAAAATATCTCATACACACTGCTTTTGTTTGTAAAACTAATTGAAAAAAGATGTTCACAGTGACAGTTACTGAAAGAGAATGTCTTTAGATATTTAAAAGAAATAATTAATAGATAATAGATATATAAAAGAAATAATTATGTTAGACATTCTTTCTAGTCATAATTGTTATTGCATTACAGCTAGAGATGAGCGAATCGATTCGTTGATTCGTATCGAATCTTGGGAATTTTTAGCTGCGAAGCGAATCCGAATATTAGGTGATTTGCTTTGGCTTTGTACGCATTCGCTACGTAGTTTGTCCTATCAATTATACGCTATTGCTACGTATAAGTTACTCTATACGCTGTTGCGTATGAATTCAATTCATTTGCTATGCAGACTCCTCCCTGAGGCTGTCACCCGGAACGCCCTGACCCTCTGGGAATACAAAAAGCTGGTATAGGAGTGGGTTGTGCAGGCTTTGGAGCACCCACGGTCCGGTGACCCTAAGCTGGAGCGCCGAAGGGGTACCGTTATTTGGTTCAGCGTGGAACGGGGAGTAGGTTTTATCAGCGATGAGGAGACGGCGGAAGAATTATACGTAAACCGTTCTGTAAAGCGGCCGTATCTTCCGCCCATCCACCACAATCTCCATGCAGGGGATTATGTGGTGCATACCCCCATGAAGAGCCTCCAAAGCCCATTTGCTACTGGGGTGAAACTCCTTAAGCGACCAGCTACTCCTGCAGCGCCCCCGGAAGACTGGACTGAGGAGGTCCAGGCTGCAGAAGAGGCTCGGTGTTCCCATGAGACCAATGATGGGACTCTGCGATCTGAGGAGAAATCCCAAGCTCAGCTGGAACCCCTGATACCAGATTTGCCACCGCCGCCGATCCTTCATGTGGGACAGATGACCACCAACAGTTTTGTGTACCAGCCACCGGTGGTACAATACCAACAGCCATGGCAGGTGCAGACCGCACAGTACGCCGCTCGCAGAAGACCGTTACCAGAGCCCTTACAGCCGGAGATTCTGTCACCTTGTATGCCGGCGGGAAGATCTGGCCACTACAAGGTAATGGGCAAGGCCCAAGTTGCCACGGCCCTTGCCAGTGTGATCGCCCGGTCACTACCAAGACCATCCCTGAGAGGTCGGTGGGGGTCTGCTGCCGCAGCCAGTGTCGCTTTCATGAAGCAGGAGCGCCCTCTCATGTCTCCCAAGTTGCGCATACGTGCGCCTCATCCCTTTTTTCCCCCTTTTCAGGTTATTGGGGAGCCCCTTGAAAGATGTTTTTTTAAGGAACCTTTGCTGCTATTTTTTTACCCATTTGGATTACAATTTTACCTATGTGGATTACAAATTGCAACTGAGTTTGGGACTCTGCTCCAGTTCTATGACAAGTGTCAGAAGAAAAGAGACTTAAACGTGTCCGTGAGCAGACTAGGTAGGTGATATTTAAAATGTTTACATTATACATATAATGTATTTGCACTATATTGTTTGCACTGGATTGTTTGCACTAATGTTTTTACCTTTCAGCAACGATTTCAAGTATGTTGCCCATTGTGTGTATTTCTTTACAGCTACCGCAATGGATCCTCATATTCACTTTATAGTATTGTGGATAATTGTACTATGCCCATAGCCGGATAGACAGCACCTTACTTGTTCTACCTCAAATATACATACTGCCTCTGAGGGCGATTTCAGATCTGACCATTTACGCTGGATCTGGTCCAGGGTCCGCAAGGTGTCGAAACGATGGCGCAAGCCTCGGATCAGCTGCTGAATCACCTCCTTTTTATGCTGGTTCGGGTGGCAGTGTGTGCCATCGTAAATCGTAATATTGGCGGTCCATCAGCCGAACTATGTATTTCAGCTGTGCAGCAGAGCTAAATAATGAGGATCGTCTGGATGCTATTTTTGAATATTCGCTCTACCTCTGAGGAGTGCACGCCGCGGCCTCTCATTGTACGTGCTTGCGTATTACGTAATCGCGTAGACAATAGTACACTGAGGATTCGTAAGCTATTTGTACGCTTATGCATACGTCTTCTAAGAAGTTGCGTACATTTACAACGCAATACAACGAATCTATTCGTCGAATATACAAATTTTAGGAAAACTTTGTCGAGTGTTCGGCGAATAATTTTTTGAATGATTCGCTCATCTCTAATTACAGCACTGTGATCAATAAAACATATTTTTTCTATATGCACTAAAGTGCTTCCATAGCATAAGTGAATAGCTTTTCAGCTCTTCAATAATTTTGACACTTCTTAATTCATATTGTTCAGTTAGGTAAAGTCATTTTAGCTCCATTAGATTAAAAAAATCCAGCAGAAGAGTATGTAAAATATCAAATGAGAACATTCTTAAAGGGGTATTCTGGTTATGCAATGGTATCATCAACCCACAGGATAGGGATTAACGAAAGATTGGATATGGACAAGACAGAGACAGTGTAACATGGAAACTTTATTGAGTTTGTGCGTGGGGGATACAAGTGTTTGGTATGACTTTTCTGATGTTGTAATCTGGACACTGCTAAACATCTGGGTTGTGGTGTCGACAAGTCACCTAATAAGGTGTTCAAAGTGATTAGAGGAGCAAGCGGTTCATACTCTCGCTCCTTTCCTGGAACAAAAAAGACTACCCATATGTGACAATCAGAGAACAAGTATGCAAGTACAGTGTACTGCATGAGGGGGTCCATGTTATCCTCCCACTGTAGACATGTATAGTTACCCAGGGAGAGAGGATCCATGTCTCTCCGCCTACAACACTGTATGTACTATGTTATGTAAAGTTATCCCTGGCTATCTCCAGAACTCCCACAGTAATGAATAGAGCAGCCGCACACATGCCTGGACCATTCGTTTCATGGGCCTCCACAGGGTATGGAGTCCCCGTTTTCATGTTGAATGGGGGTCCTTCAGCTGGTTCTGATTCCTTATCCTGTGGATGGGGGATAACTTAACATAATGGGAATACCACTTTAAGAATGTTTTTTTTTTTTAACCAGATCATTTTTATTAACAAGAATTCAATAAAAGTACAGCATTATTCCTACACCATCATAAATAGGTGATGCAGACACAGAAAAAAAAAAAATTCACAGTCTAATGTATATACCCCCCCCCAAATCCCATCCTTTCAGTCCACCTTCCTAGTCACAGAATGGCAGTTGCCAATTCAGTACATATCAACCACGGGCCCCATATCTTTTCAAACTTTAGGGGACTGCCTCTTTTCATAAAAAACGCCTTTTCATTCATGAGCATTGTATTAACTTTCCTCTTCAATTCCTGTACGGACGAAAGAGCAGACTGGATCCAGTGAAGTGCTATTAATAACCTAGCCACGTATAACAATCTGCCTATGGCCACTTGGACCAATGTCCCACCAGCTATGCTAGTCACATATCCCAATGTTCACATTTTGGGATCCAATGGTTCTGAGTTGTAAATACCTAATTAATTATAGTTAACA
This sequence comes from Rhinella marina, assembly GCA_900303285.1. NCBI lineage: Eukaryota > Metazoa > Chordata > Amphibia > Anura > Bufonidae > Rhinella > Rhinella marina. The sequence goes on along the minus strand of ONZH01021658.1, from coordinate 22,801 downwards.
CATTCTTTCAGAAGGAAACTAGTGCTGTACAACTCCAGAGCATATGTAACAAATCTGCTGGCTCCAATAAAAAATCTAGGATATTTTGCATCAGGTCTGACATCAATCCTATGTAAAAATGCTGGTGTTTTGTACACTCTATGAATAATAAATAGCTGTGATAGTTTCCCACTTCTGTTTGAAAAGTATAGGGCTACCGCTTCTAGAATATCTGACCATTGATCCTGTGTAATATCACCCAAACCCTGTTCCCATTTGCGCATTTAGACTAAAAGATGAGACTCCAGGAATTTATTCAACAACTGATATATCTTTGATATGACCCCTCTTCGCTCTCCACTGAAGACTATTAAATGCAAGGTTGCATCCCTTTGGCACATTACACTCCCCTACCTAATCAAGGTGTTGTGTGTGTGACGTAGTTGAAGATATTGATAGAAGAATCTGAGGGTAATGATTAGAGACGAGCAAATCTATTCGCCGCTTCGTAGATTCGATACGAATCTTGGAAATTTTTGGCTGCGAAGCGAATCCGCATTTTTTGAGATTCTCTTCGTTAGATTCGAAAATGTTCTTAAAGCTTTCTACATATTCGCTACGTACTTGTCTGATAAATTGTACGCTAATGTTACGTATAAGTTACTTTATACGCTGATGCGTACGAATTCAGTTAATTAGCGAACTTTTACTGTTCGTTATTCGTGCGGCATAAAGCCCGGGAAGAAATTGGTCACCTGACCTAGTGGAAAAGGCTATCTCAGAGAGATAGGTAGAGAGACAGGGAGAAAGACAAAAACCAGCTGCAGGGCCACAGTCAAGTGAAAAATGTCTGGCATGGAAAAGCAAAAGGGTTCCAGCCAGACCTTGAGCTCCAAAAAAAGGAGAAGGTGGCACAGGGCAGCAGTGCCAAAGGACCTGTAGCCGGAACTTCTACTTGTAGAATTCGCAATAGTTGGCCAGTGTTCCATCAGGCTAACCCACCAAGGCGCAAAATTGTAGTGGAGGAGAAAGTGGATGAGGTAGTGGAGTGGATGGCACACTCATCTCAATCACAGCCGGATGATCTGCTGTCATCTGCTGATACAGTATCATGTAGCCAGGGGTCAGACTCAGAGCTTTCCTCCTGCTCCACCATTCCGCTCCAGCAAAGCCCGTCATTTTCATATGCAATTTGTACGCTCATGCGTAGGGAAAATAATGTATTAAAGGGATTCTCCATGAATTAAGAAAATGAAAATACTTAAATATTACTCTGTTATAAATATATTCCCAAATACCTTTCATTATTTATAATGGCTCATTTTGTCTAGGAAGTAATCATCAGGTGAAATAAAATGGCTGCCGTCCTATTAGTACACACAAAACCTGTCCTAATCACACAGCAGGACAAGTTACTTCACAACACTGAGCTAAAGAGCTGCCTCATCCTCCTCTCTGTTGTTTATTTGGTGCAACTAATATGATGCTGTGATCCAGATGCTGGTAAATGTCTGGGTTGTGTGGCGTCAATAAAATGGCCTAATTAGGTGTAAAGGGGGGATTAGATGGGCAAGTGATCCTCTTCTCACTCCTTTTCTGGAAAAAGAAGCCTTTCATATGTAACAATCAGAGAACAAGCTTTCTGATTCATGTGGGGGATTGATTAGGCTGAGTTCACGTCTGTTGACTTTTCCCTTGTTCTGTTGCATCAGCGGAATAGAAAAACAGAAAAAAAAAATCTGAATATTGGCTACTGAATATTGGCTACTGACTGAACAGCTTCTGTGTTTGTCCGTCATTCATTGATTTCAAAGTTAAAACTGAAAAGTAAAACTGAAAAGTAAAGCACCTTTCCATCATGTTTCCATCATTCATTAGTCAGTAGTTTTTCTTCCATCAAAATTAATGGAAACATGAGGGAACACAGTCAAAATGAGCATAACTTGTGCTAGTATTACACCAGTGAAATCAATAGTTGGAACTTTTTTCCAGTTTTTCTATTTTTAACCCTTTAATGACTGTAAGGTGGTGAAACAGCCTCCATTTTGTGAATGTACCTGTTCCTGTAATTATAGTTGTTATTAAACTGACATTTCATTTTTGGCCACAAGATGTCACTGTTTACCACAGGAAAGACTATAGCTCCCTGGAGCAATGACCAAGAGATCCTGTTCGGCAGAGGTGGAGCTTCAGACTGGAGAAGTGTGTGGCAGCCATCTTGAGAGGGTGCTGCAAGGAAGCAGAGGAGAAAGATCTGCTGTCTGTGTCTCCTAATGTGATCTAAAAGTGAGACTATTCCGTAAGGGAGCAAGACTCTGCAAGGAGATCTGGAATAGAGACTGTTGCAGTATTACAGACTAGAAGAACTACCATCAGGAGCCCTGCTGAGAGGACAAGTGGAAGCGTCAGTGAGACTGCGTGGTTGCCGGATGAGATCCTCTATCAGATACTTCTGAAAGTTAAGGTACCCAACGGACCCGGGTCAGTGAAAGGACTGAGGCCCACTGTGCAGACACAGTGGGTAACCGTGCACGCACCGCATTATGGTATTGGCGCCAATTCAGTAGCTACTGGGTAAAAGCCTGAAGATTAGACAGGTGGTGTGCAGGCTGCAAGCTACCTTGATACAGAAGTGGGGTTTACTGTGGCAAACAACTGGTTATACTCTTTCTGAGGTTTAGTGTTGATTGGTTAAGTTTGTAAGCGTTTGTGTTATACCGCCGGTGCTCCTGAACCACACTTACAGAATTGTTCGTGGAGATTAGGGTATTAAAAGGTATAGCTGCTGGGTTACTATAACCTGCAGATAGGCAAAACTGTGGAGAAGCCTGGGCGCACACTGATAGAGCACCGTGCTGTGTAACACAAGTGTCTCAGCCTCTAGCTGAGTGTATGCTTGGGGTATTTCCTTCCCACAAACGTTAAATACTTAGTAAAATCTTGTTTTTGTCAATCTGAATTGGAGTCTCCTTCCTTGTCTGTGACTTCGCTGTATCCTGGGGAGCCCACCCCGGTACACGGCTTACATGACGAAGAAATTTTCAATTTTTGTTTGCTTTTGGTTTTACTCCCAGCCCTTCCAAAGCCATAACTTTTTATTTTTTTCATTTACATAGCCGTATGAGGGCTTTTTTTTTTGTGGGACAAGGTGCACTTTCTAATGGCACCATATACGGTTGCATACGTACAATGTGAAGGGAAGCAGGAAAATAATTCCAAATAGGGTGGAATTAGAAAACAAAAACACCATTCTGCCACAGTTTTATGGGTTTCTTTTTACACCATTTCCTATGCCGTAAAACTGACCTGTTACTTTTATTCTCCAGCTCAGTACGATTATGTATCAATACACAATATTTATAGTTTTTCTTGCACTTTAATACTGAAAAAAACTTTTTTGTAGTTATGTGTAAAGAGCTATGTCAGGGCTCGTTTTTTATGGAGTTATCTGTACTTTTCAATGATACCATTTCAGGTTGTGCATGACTTTTTGATCATGTTTTATTTAATTTTTTATGGTATGTGAAGCAACCAAAAAATGGCAAACTGGCCATTTTGACTTTTTCCGTTTTGTCATTTGCCGTATGGCACATTTGACCACAGCATCTGAAGGTTTAAATGTCTGCGACCGTCATTACCGTCGGTCATGGACTTTAGTGCCGGTTGTCTGCTCTTTAAAACAGCAGACATCCGGTGGCCATGGCGTCCACTACACATGCAAGCTGGTGCCATTTTTAAATGTATGTATGGTTGCTGACATAAATTTACTGTCAGCGGTCAGAAAGGGGTTAAGAAAATAGAGCAATGTAAACTATTCGGACTGCCATTTTTATTTCCAATGTTCTGCTCCATTATAGCAGCAAAACAATGAAAATAGTGTAAGCAACATCACTTGACAGTTATCATTGACTATAAAGGGAATTGGTTTCCATTAGAAAACGCAACATTTTACCTGACAAAAACAGCGCATCATGCTGTCCTATTTTGTCCTCTATTTCTAAAGCAATTTGCAACAGAGGCTCCTGACTGAGATGTGAATGAATCCCTCCCCTGGGGTCATGTACAGACACAAAGGGACAGGTGGATCTATACCTCTCCTTTTTTTTCTGCAGCCTGTCAGCATGTGCCTCATTGTCCCTCCACTGCTTCTGCACGCTTGCTGGCTGAGGGTGGAGCTGTTTCAACCTGGAATATCTCAGGCTGTGTAGCACATAGAGATATGAGTCAGGTCTTGTTTAAAGCTAAAAAGACTAGATTGCACATGACATATAGTCTAAGACATCAGGTCAGGAAAGTTGTTACCTGTAGATCTCGCTTCTGGCCCAATTTCTAAGGGTAATATGTTGATTGTATGAAGCTAGCACTGCAATCCTGGACATGTTCTAAAGCTTAGATTCTTAGCCTGACTTAGATAAGATCTGCTTCATATCTTTAGGTGCTATGCAACCTGACATATAGCTGTTAGTAGCATGCAGAATTACTGGCACTTCTAATTGCCGGTGAAAATAGAATACCAGCACTGGCCTCCTGCTGGTAATGCCAGCTAGGCTAGTGGCTTACCATCAAGGTGGCAAACCTAGAGGCTGATTTATTTGTGTCTGTCATTCTGAAACCCTATAGCCTTAGTTTTGTGGAGGAGGAATTTCAAGCCATTCAAGTCATTTTACCATTATCTATCTCCGATTTCCCACTGCTAATTACTCCCACTCAAAAAACCTACAATAGAATGCATAGTAATGTTAAGGCATACAATGCATATAATAGTAAATCGTTAAAAAGCCTGTGAAACACATGGTTTTCATGAAGCAAATTAGACGTTAATAAATAATTGATAATGCACCTACAAACATGACAGAGCCAAACTGAATGTCATTCTTTATGTAAAAGCACAAACTACAAGTCATGGTATTAAAATGAGTTTTGTCAAATGATATGTCATTATGTCTAGTGGTAGAAACAAAACTTATTAGGAATGGTTTCAGTTTCGCACATAGCATTCTTGACGTTGATGTGTTAGAGGAAGAAAGAACTGGTCAAATGTAAAGATCTGAGTAACACTAACAAAGCCAAATTGTAATAGCTAAACAACTGTGTCAGAGCATATCCAAAATGACAGGTCTTGTAGGATGTTCCTATGTATGCATTGGTCAGCACCTACCAAAAGTGATCCAAAGAGGAACAACAAACCATCCACAGCGTCATGGACACCTAGGCTCTTTAATGCATATGGGGATTAAAGGCTATCCCTTAAGGCCCAATCCCATAGAAAAGCTACTGGAGTACAAATTGCTGAAAAATGTAATGCTGACTATGACAGAAATGTGTCAAACACACAATGTATCTTAGGTTGCTGTCTACGATACTGCAAAACCTACAAATTGATCAGGGAGCTCATGCTGAAACCTGGTAACTGCCAAAAATATCTATAATGGGCACATGAGCAGTAGAATTGTTCCATGGAGCAGTGGAGGCAGGTGGCCTGGTCAGATGATATTTTCTTGCATACGCCCAACTTCTGACCTAATCCATTCTTAACCCTTTCAGTACCGAGCCACTTTTCACCTTAAATCCCAGGCCGATTTTTGCTAATCTGACATGTGTCACTTTATGTGGTAATAACTTTAGAACGCTTTTACTTATCCAGGCCATTCTGAGATTGTTTTCTTGTGACACATTGTACTTCATGACAGTCATAAATTTGAGTCAATATATTTCACTTTTATTTATGAAAAAAATCCCAAATTTACCAAAAATTTTGAAAAATTTTCAATTTTCAAATTTTCAGTTTCTCTGCTTTTAAAACAGAAAGTGATAACTCATAAAATATTTATTACTTAACATTCCCCATATGTCTACTTTATGTTGGCATCATTTTGTACATGTAATTTTATTTTTTTAGGAAGTTAGAGGGCTTAGAAGTTTACAAGCAATTTTTAAAATTTTCAACACAATTTCCCAAACCATTTTTTTGAGCACCAATTCAGTTATAAAGTGATTTTGTGAGGCTTACCAAATGGAAACCACTAATAAATGACCCCATTTTAGAAACTACACCCCTCAAATTATAAAAAACTGATGTTACAAACTTTGTTTGTGGCAGTGGTCAGAAGGAAAGGAGCGCCATACAGATTTTGGAGGCAGATTTTGCTAGAATGATTTTTAGGCACCATTTTGTAATTGAGAGACCCTGACAAACCCCTACAGTAGAAACCCTCAAAAAGTGACCTCATTTTGGAAACTACACCCTTCAAAGAATATATTAAGGGGTGTACTGAGCACTTTGAGCCAGAATTTGGAAACACTTGGCTGTGAAAAGGTAAAGTTTCATTTCTCCCAATAAAATGTTGCTTTAGCCCCAAATTTTTCATTTTCACAAGGGGTAACAGGATAAAAGCATCCCATAATTTGTTCCCCATTTTCTCCTGAATACGGCAACACCCCATATGTGGTGATAAACTGCTGTGGGGGCACATGGCAGGACTCAAAACAGAAGGAGCGCCATATGAATTTTGCAGAACAGATTTTGATGGATTGGTTTGCGGGAGCCATTGATTTTTATTTTTTTGAGTTATTGTCTTATGTGGGGGTTCATCTTTTGCGGGATGAGGTGAGGTTTTCATTGGTACCATTTTGGGGTACATAAGACTTTTTGATCGCTTGGTATTACAAGGTGAAAAAATAGCTGTTTTGACATAGTTTTTTTTTATTTTTTTTTTACAGCATTCAACCGAAGGGGCAAATCATGTGACATTTTTATAGAGCAGGTTGTTACGGACGCGGTTATACCCAATATGTCTAACATTTTTATTTTTGTTAAGTTTTACACATTAGATGTATTTTTGAACAGAATAAAATCTTTTTTTTGTGTTGCCATTTTCTGAGAGCCATATTTTTTTTATTTTTTAGGCGATTGTCTTAAGTAGGGTCTAATTTTTTGCGGGACGAGATGACGGTTTGATTGGTACCATTTTGGGGTAAATACACCTTTTTGATCACCTGCTATTACACTTTTTGTGAGGAAAGAGGGAAAAAATGGCTGTTTTGGCATAGTTTTTTTAAATTTTTTTTTACAGCATTCACCTGGGAGACCATCTCATGTAATATTTTTATAGAGCAGGTTGTTACGGACGCGGTGATACCCAATAAGTCTAACATTTTATTTTTGTTAAGTTTTACACATTAGATGCATTTTTGAACAGAATAAAATCTTTTTTTCTGTTGACATTTTCTGAGAGCCATATTTTTTTTATTTTTTGGGCGATTGTCTTAGGTAGGGTCTCATTTTTTGCGGCACGAGATGACGGTTTGATTGGTACCATTTTGGGATTGATACGTATTTTTGATCAGAATCAGAAAATGATCAGAAAATGGCTTTCTTTGCACTGTTTTTATTTTTTATTTTTTACGGCGTTTACCTAGCGGGATGGGTCATGTGATATTTTTATAGAGCCGGTCGATATGGACGCGGCGATACCTAATATGCCTACTTTTCTTTTTTTCCCTATTTTTTACAATTTTTTTTAAACTTTATTTTGGGATAATGACGCTTTTTTGCTTTACTTTTATTTATTGTTTGTTAAACTTTATTTTTTTAACTTCTTTTTTTACGTTATTTTTGTCCCAGTCTGGGACTTTAACTTTTGGGGGTCTGATCCCCTGCACAATGCATTACAATACTTCTGTATTGTAATACATTGGCGGTAAGTGTATTACACAGTGTAATACACTTACAGCCTGCTGCATACAGCAGGGGTCCAGCTATCGGCCACTGCCGAACCCCTGCAGCTGATCGGGCGAGCGCAGCTCCTGCGCCCGCCCGTTCACAGCGCCGTAGCAGTACGGCGACGGGATTTGTGTCCCAGCTTCCAGCGCCATACATGTACGGAGCTGGGATTGTAAGGGTTAAAGTTGTAAATGAACATTTTGTATGAATTTTATAGGTACCTAACAATATTTGTTTTTACATTGATGCTTTTTGTTCCTTTACAGTGGAAGTCAGCAGTATAGTCAAGTCTGGTTACTCCAGAAGAAATGCTCACAATTACAGTTTTAGAAAATAAGGACTGACTCTACTTCCTATACTAAACATTTACCCTAAAAGGTTGTTATTCTAAAAAACCAGGATAATGATCACATTGTTCACGCAATAAAAAGCAGTATATTTCATCACTGAAATAGTACAAAGGACAATAAAGATAAACACAAGAATTTTTTTTTTCATTGCTTTCAACAATCCAAAGCAATCTGCTCTCTTCAGAAGATAAACTGATTACCTACAAAAACAGGCTGAATATGGGGAGACCATGGAAATGGAAATGAATCACTGGGCAAAGGTCATATCTCAGCCAGTTCTAAGGAAGTGTTAAAACAGCAATAAACTTTAAGATGTCCTTGACTTCTTTGTTGTCAGTTTAGCTATTCACTTACGTGAAATGATTTATACATATGTCTTTTAATCTCTGGATTAAATTATTTAGGAAGCTGGATGCATTCTTATGTTTCTGTTTTTTATTAGGGCGGTCAAGGATAGGGGGCTCACAATCCCTGGTACTTTTCTTGTTTCCCTGATGCAGAACTATTACCATAATATAAGATATTTTAAGGAAGTGTGCTAGATGCTTAATGTGTCCACCAACACCATAAATCTGTCACACCATAAAGAGTAGGTTTTGTACTGACCATGACCTACATCACTTAAATAGTACAGCTGCATTCATATTTTGCCTGGTCCTATCTAAGGAAATATTAGGGCACAGCAACAAATGCGCTAACATCAGGAAATCTGATCAGGCAATCTAGATGAAAATCTTTGGAACCCAGGACTACAGAGACTGCTTTGCTGTGGTAATATTAAAATACAGTTCAGAAAAGGACCTGTACTGTAGGCACTGGCAATTTAAAATAAATTACAGCACCCACACTATGAACCTCATTCTGTTACTGTCTTATTTTCCAAACCTTAACCCCTTCAAGACCGGGCGATTTTCCGTGTTTAGATTGTTGTTATAAACTCTCAGCCTTCCTAAAGCTATAATTTTTTTTATTTTTCCATTCACATAGCTATATGAAGGCTTTTATTTGTGGGACAAGTTGTATTTTCTAATGGCCCCATTTATGGTTGCATACAATGTAGTGAGAATCGGGAAAAAAATTCTGATTGGGGTGGAATTATTAAAAAAACACAATTTTGCCAGTTTTATGGGTTTTGTTTTTATACCGTAGCTTTATGGAGTTTTTAGCATTTTCTATGCATAACATTTCTATTCTCTGAGTCAGTAAAATTATAACGATGTCACACACTGTATGTATGGTTTTTGGGTTTTTTACCTTTTAAAACGGAAAAAAAAATACTCTTTGGAATATTTGCACTGTCATATTCTGAACCCCATAACTTTTTAAATTTTTATCTGTATGGAGCTGTGTATCATTTTTTTTTTTTGCAGGGTAATCTGTACTTTTTATTTATACCATTTTGGTGTGTATGACATTGATCATTTTTTATTAAATTTTTTTGAGACGTGAAGCAACCAAAAAATGTAAACTTTTTCCCATTTTACTGTTTGCCGTATGGGATAAGTATTTTTATATTTTTTATATATTTATTCTTTATATTTATATATTTTTTAATATTTACTCTTTCACAAAGACTCTGTCGACAAAATGCTTGATCTATTCAAAAACTTTGAGAGTAATCTAAAAAATGAACTTTTCCACCAATTAGATGTTCTGTTACTAAAATATATCTAAAGGAAAATCTTGCCCCTAGGGGCTTGAGAATCCCAATACCCTTAACCTTTCCTGATAATCAGGTTTTCAAATATGAATGGAATGACTACCTAGATCAATGTGCAGCCGGCATGATCAGATTAGTCATTAACAAAAGAGAGTCCCTAGCAGAAACATACACACAAAAAAGAGGAAAGAGGAAAATATTTCAAATTTGCACCAATACTCTAGCCACCCGGAATTCCACAACATTAATCACAATCTAACTAACAGAATATACCAATTAGAAAGAGAAATGATTGCCAACAAATCAAAAAAACTATAAAGGGATAGGAAAGATAAGAATTGGAGACACCTACCGGATATGGAAAAAACAAACACACACCCCAATCAGTGAACAGGTGGAAAGAAACCCACACGACATCAAACAAGGTGAACATCCACAGAAACACTACAGACCACAGACAAATCACCACAATGCCCCCAAACTATTTAATAGAAACAGTCGTCTTTTCATAAACCAGAAATACAAATCTAAACCAACCTCCACAAACGGATTACAAGATAACAACTGCCAAGCAAATAACGCAAACAACACCAACCCACCAGCAAATCCAACAATCAATACCTCTACCATTTTCTCCACCCCCAACCCTCCAATTGTATCAGGGTATACATTGCAGATAGATTCCCAATCCCCCACAACACCAGTAAATATGAACGAGGTCCCCATAGACCAATTTCTAGAGAGATTCAGAGCTCTCCGTAACAAATATTTACTGACCAAATATCGGCACACAGGGGACACGCCCCCAACTCCTAGCACCATAGGGGACACGCCCCCGCTCCGCAACATATCAAAAATGCATCATACTCACCAACCCAATCCCAAACCTATTCTCGATTGTTCCAGCCATCCTGTAGATCCCACTGACGTCATTCAAGCAAAAAGTCGGCACATTGGGGACACGCCCCCAACTCCAAGCACCGCAGGGGGCACGTCCCCACTCCGCAATATACCACCAAAAATGCATTATACCCACCAATCTAATCCCAAACCTATCCTCGATTGTTCCAGTCATCCTGTGGACCCCACTGACGTCATCCAAGCGGAACAACTTACTTTACACCTAACATCCTCCCAAAATTCTCTTGATCTCTCCATCCCAATCAGCCCCCCTCCCCCTGCGGAGGACCTGCAGACCACGAAAGAGGTCAAAAGTTATAGTCCTGCCAACACTGCATCTGAGTGCATCAAAATTATCATCGACAACACAGGGACATCATACAGCACCTTAGTTCCTTTTTTATGCTCTGCCAGACACAACAAAGAGAGACACCAGAATTCATCTCCCCTCCCAATGAAACACAAACAAATAACGGAATTCTTCAGACCTACACCAGGAAAAAGAAAATAACTCGAGGCACAAGAGGAGGGACCAAAACGAGGAAAAACTCCTTTAAAGCCCACACACCAGGTCCATACAACCCCCTCAAACCCTACTGTCAAAATTTTCAACCTATCCAAATGCAAACTATCAGCCTATGAAACTAGCCTCCTAGAAAAAGGCCTCTCCTTCTGCTCCCAAAATAAAGTTAACCCATTAGGATTATATAATTTAGACGCACTCTCACAATAAAAAGGCACTTTGAATCCATCAAAAATTCTGACAAGAAGCATCCTGAACACCCCAATACAGACAACCTGAATTTTAGACACCTAGATGTCAGGCCCAAATCCAACTTCTTCCCCCTACACAGTCAGGGACACATACTACCCACCTTCTTTGACCTAGTATTAAAAGAGATTTAACAACTCACCAATGACACTGCAAGTCTAAACTACAGAGGAAACCTGAACAAAAAAGAACATTTGGCTCTTAATCATCTTAAAAATAACAAACAGATCACCATACGCCCCCCAGATAAAGGCGGTGGCATAGTGATACAAAATACAACAGACTATGAATTCGAGGCCCTACGGATACTCAATGATGTGGAATACTATAGAAAAGTCGCTGGAGAACCATTTACAGAAATAACAAAAAACCTAAACACAGTACTTAAAGATGAATTTGACAAAAAACTAATAAACAAAAAATAAAAAAAATTCTTCACCCCAAAAAACCCCTGCACCCCATATTTCTACCATCTGCCCAAAATACATAAAAATACACAAAACCCACCCGGTAGACCCATTATCTCCAATACGAAGTGTGCCACCAGCAATCTGTCCCAATACTTGGATATATTTCTACAACCATATGTCAAATCCATCCCCAGTTACCTCCATGACTCCAGCCAACTAATCTGTGAACTAGAGAATCTCAATTGGCTACCCGAATATGCACTATTGACCCTAGACATTACAGCTCTATATTCTAATATAGAACATAACCTAGGAATACAATGCGTGAGAAATACATTATTCAGAGACAAAACACTGACAACCACACAGAATGATTTCCTAACCGAAAGCCTCAATTTCATTTTGCAAAACAACTACTTCATATACGATAACAATATATACCACCAATGCAAAGGGACCGCTATGGGGACACGGGTAGCGCCGTCTTTCGCTAACATCTTCATGAGCGAATTTGAAAACATCTACATATGGAACAACACTGAATACAAAAATCATATAATATATTTTAGAAGATATATTGATGACATTTTCATTATCTGGGACGGAGATGAAAAAACCACCAGGGATTTCTGCAACACCCTCAATAACACAGATTGGGGTATCTCCTTCACCCCAAACTACAACAATTCCACCATTGAATTCCTTGACATCATAGTCACAAGCTCAGAGGACAAACTAACCACTACAACGTATTTCAAACCGGTTGACACCAACAGTTATATACACTTTTCCAGCTTCCATCACAAAAAATGGCTGAACAATGTCCCATACAGTCAATACAAACGGATCAGAAGAAATTGTACCCATACCGAGGATTTTATAAACCAGGCCAAAGTCCTACAAAAAAGGTTCATTGACAAAAAATATCCGAAAAAATTGATACAAAATGCCTACCAAAAATGCCTACAACTAACACAAACTGAATGTCTACAGAAGAGCACAAAAAAAGCAGAAAATCAAAATAACATAAACCTCATCACTCAATACAGCACCTCCAACAAACAAATCCTAACCATCCTCCAAAAACACTGGCACATCCTACTCCAGGATCCTGATTTGAATAAACACCTCCCATCCAAACCAAAAATTACCTACAGAAGAGCACCCACAATAAAAAATCTGATAGCCCCCAGTCGGCCCAAACACCACAACAAAAAAACGACCCGTGCAACAAACCCAAAAAAAAACAGGAAGCTTTAAATGCAACACCACACGCTGTTTATGTTGCCACACCATAACTCACAATAAACAATTCTTCACATCCAACACAAATGGGACCAAATTCCACATCAAATACCACCTTACCTGTCAGTCATCTTATGTAATTTATCTAATAGAATGCTCCTGCGGACTACAGTATATAGGCCACACCACCCAACTTCTACACTGCAGATTAAATCAACACCGACACAACATTCAGAAACTCTATTCCAAACACAGCCTCTCCAGACACTGCGCCAATACCATGGAAAAAACGAAACATCCCAGCACCATTACCCCTATCGACTACGTCCTGGACAATCCATACAACAGGTTTGACCTCCTCCAAAAAAGGGAAATATATTGGATCTACCAACTAAACACCCTCATGCCCCAATGCCTCAACCAAATACAAGAACTGATTGTGTAATACACATCACAACGTATTTTCCAAGTGCCTTAACAAATTACAAGAATTGATCATATAATATACATCACCACGTACACCAACACCAGTATGAACCAACGTGGAATACACACCATAATGGATACCAATAAGCAACACAATGAATTAACATTCTACATCAAATACCAACACCACAACGAATTAACGTGGAACTACCACAACAAATACTAATGAAGCAGTATTAACCTATTCCAATAAGCAAAAAAGAGCGCAAATACACATTAAGGTAAGGGAGGAAAAGAAGGGAAGAAAAAAAAAATCCATAGGGAAGCCACATGTGATCGCCCCCCAAACTCAGTCGGCTCCAGCTGAATTTTAAAGCCTATCCCCCATCACCATTCTTTATTATTCTATTTTATTATTTTCGCTCCATTTGTATACTCCTTTCACCCCTATTCCTATTTTTATCCTCAGTTCTATCATTCCTTCATGTTTTCTCGCACATCTATTGCATTCTGTGGCCATATACCCACACCCTGCAGCAGGATATATTACCAATTGACTAACAACTCACATCAAACGCCCTTTTGGAAGATCTACACATCATACCTGTCTCCACCAACACATACCATAGTGAGGCACAGAAAAGAAAGAAAAAAAGTACATCTTCTTCCATTTGATACCTACATACCTGGTACAGTGACTACAAAGTCGTCGCTCCTAATATACATACTTCGGTATGATTCCCCCAAGCCACACCGTAACCAAAGCACCCCTCTGTCAATATGGTAACACAAATTACCTAATTCCCTACAGATGGCATTTGCACCATCGCCATAGAGGCACACAAATCGCCTTACACCTACTCCTCCACTGTAGTTCATACCCAAATATACAGCCCATCTACTAATAATCGCCCACATCACCATCGGAGCTGAATGCTTTCACACTGTACTTAATATACTTAAAAGCCACCATCTCTCTTTATTTACACTGGACTAATAAAAACAAGTTATCATTGTATCTAGGGATGAGCGAACTTTTGAAAAGTTCGGTTCGCTTCGCTTCGGCGAACTTTCGTGAAGTTCGGATTCGTACGAACCGAACCTAAAACGAACCTTGCTATAACGGCTGAATAATTGCTGCTACAATAATGGGAGTCTAATAGGGTATAGTTTCGTGTACTTGCAGTTGCAATTACAATGAAAAAAGTGGAAAAAATCCAAGTGACTTCAACAACGGCAACGCAAAATATACGCATATTTGAGAATCTACACTAATGAGTACGCTAATGCGAACATTCCCGCACAAATAACGAACATACAGTCTAGCGTTGTCAAAGGTACGCTACTTAACTGAATGAATATGTACGCATTAGCGTACGCATACACTGCGTCTGCGAACATTCCTACTCAAGTAACGAACATACAGTCTAGCGTTGTCAAAGGTACGCTACTTAACTGAATGAATATGTACGCATTAGCGTACACATACACTGCGCCTGCGAACATTCCTACTCAAGTAATAAACATACAGTCTAGCGTTGTCAAAGGTACGCTACTTAATAATGTACACTAATGCGTACGCTAATGCGTATGAATTCATAAAATGCGTGTACACATTAGTGAACATTCTCAAATATGCGTATATTTAGGGTATGGCATATGGCATATTCCATACCCTAAATATACGCATATTTGAGAATGTTCGCTAATGTGTACACATTTTATGAATTCAAACGCATTAGCGTACGCATTAGCGTACATTCTCAAATATGCGTATATTTTGCGTCGCCAGTATTTTAACCAGATTCGTTACGAACTTTCTCAAAATTCGGTTCGGTGACGAACTGAACTTTTGGAAAAGTTTGTAACGAATCTGGTTCATTACGGTTCGGTTCGCTCATCCCTAATTGTATCCATTTGTACCATGAACATTTGCCCTGCATGAGACACGTTCCCACTAGTGTCTGACAGACAGCTTCAGTACCCACCCTAGGTGTCATTCACAGGGGGAACCGCCTCTCACACCACCGTGCCATAAAAACCCTCAGTTTTAAAAGTGTCTTCTGTCTTCTATTGTCCTGAGGAAGAGGGATTTTCTACCCTCGAAATGCGTAGACAACTGTCAAATAAAGCTATTTGCTTCAACCTATGGGCAATGTTCAAGTCCTTCTCCGCCTAGCAGCGCCAGAAAAGAAGTGGTCCATTTTTCTAGAGCACTGCTGTTTCATCCACATCCATCATATTTTTTTATTGTTTATTTATTTTTATTTTGTGGCCAGGAATTTTTTCAAGAGCGGGCACCCTTTTTAGATACCTGACAACCAATGTAAATTTACGTTAAGTGGGAAGGGAGGGGGTTAATCTGACTTTCAATAACCAGTAAATGCATATGTCTGTCCAAATGTGAGAAATAGCCCTGCACTTGCATAACATATACCGAAACACACAATACATCTATTCCATCTCTTTATACATTTTAAAAAGGACTCTCAAGTATTTCATTATTGACCCTTAATTGACCATAGTATAGAGGATAAAAAAACGTATAAAATTAATGATTTCATATATTCTGTGGGTATTTGTGGCTTCCTTTTATCAATGCAGCCATGACTTAGTCCCTGCATGGCTAAACCCCCTATCACTATACATCACAGTACATAGAGAACAACAAGCCATGTGACCACTCCAATACAAAAACTGGATCTACAGATTATTGGTCATAAAGACCCTGATTTATCAAACTGGGTTTGTCTTTATTTTGAGTTAATCTTTGCCACTGGGAGCAGGGAGACGCCCACCAGCGGCACGATATTCTTTACGCATAATATTGCCTTGAATACTAGTGATAGTACACTATAGTCTTGTCATTATGTTCTTGCTGTACATATGTTGCAGTCTCATTGTTTTGGAGAATTTTAATAAAACCATGAAAACTAATAAGTGTTATGTAAACGTTCTAATAATGTATTCGGTTGATATAATATGACATGAAATGTTTGCCTTCCAGGTGGTCAAATGTAATTTTCCTTCAGAACCACACAGAATTGTTTTTTTTTAAATCAACTAGAGCTTTGATTTACTTTTATCATTTATAAATTCAGTAGACCTTTTTACGTCCTTTCTACATCCTGCTTATCATTCCTGTTCACACCTTATTTCTATTCCAAACCCCTAAAATCCTTAGATTTTCTAGTGGTGAATTTATTCTTTTCCTCTATAAGCTAAAGTAATACCATTGGCATTATAATGGCATTCATACAGAAAAATCTCTAGCCTTCGGTTTGCTTCATTCTCTATAGATCCTCCTTTGTTCTTTAACTGTAAAATACGGTAAATAGTAGCATGTGCTATCAATACTGGAGATTTAAGAGAAAGATAAAACAGAAAGACATTGTAATCTGCTAGTTCCTCTTTGCCTTTCTTTGTTAAACTTCCTCTTTTTATTATTTCAATCTTGTCAGTGCCAGGTTTTGTTTTCCCTGTACCCTTCAAGAAAGAGGACTATTTCTGAATTTCCTTCCTTATAGGGAACATTTTTATCACCCTGTTCTTGCAGGTTCCTTTTTGTTTCTTAGTACATTCTATAGTTTTCTATTTAGTAATTAATTTAAAAATATAACATTATAACATATTATAACAATAAGCACATAACTGGAGACTTTTATTTTTAATACATTTTATTGCTTGTTTAAAGGGGTTGTTTGAGACAACAAAAAATCTTGAAAAGCCCTAAAGTGGCTAAATGTTATACTTATTCCAGCAATGTACTCTGCAGTACTTGTCCTATTCCCCTGCTACTGGTTATTTACTAACAGAAGCAGTGACATATAGGGATATGGGGTGTGGCCTCTGCATTCAATCACTGTGCTTTGTGGTTTACAGCTGAGGATAGTGATTGGCTACAGTGGTGACATGTGATGTGCACAATGATATGCAGGTACACAGAACCTCACCGTAGAGGTATACCATTAAGGACAGCAATTACTGGGTGAGGCACTGATATCCAGGTATAGGGAAAATCACAGCAGCTGGCAACCACTGTCCTCAGAGGTCTACGGCTCTACTGATTTCATTAATGTATAAATATATATATATATATATATATATATATATATACAGTACAGACCAAAAGTTTGGACACACCTTCTTATTCAAAGAGTTTTCTGTATTTTCATGACTATGAAAATTGTAGAGTCACACTGAAGGCATCAAACTATGAATTAACACATGTGGAATTATATACTTAACAAAAAAGTGTGAAACAACTCAAAATATGTCTTATATTCTAGTTTCTTCAAAGTAGCCACCTTTTGCTTTGATTACTGCTTTGCACACGCTTGGCATTCTCTTGATGAGCTTCAAGAGGTAGTCACATGAAATGGTTTTCACTTCACAGGTGTGCCCTGTCAGGTTTAATAAGTGGGATTTCTTGCCTTATAAATGGGGTTGGCACCATGAGTTGTGTTGGGCAGAAGTCAGGTGGATACACAGCTGATAGTCCTACTGAATAGATTGTTAGAATTTGTATTATGGCAAGAAAAAAGCAGCAAAGTAAAGAAAAACGAGTGGCCATCATTACTTTAAGAAATGAAGGTCAGTCATTCCGAAAAAATTGGGAAAACTTTGAAAGTGTCCCCAAGTGCAGTCGCAAAAACCATCAAGTGCTACAAAGAAACTGTCTCACATGAGGACCGCCCCAGGAAAGGAAGACCAAGAGTCACCTCTACTGTGGAGGATAAGTTCATCCGAGTCACCAGCCTCAGAAATCGCAGATTAACAGCAGCTCAGATTAGAGACCAGGTCAATGCCACACAGAGTTCTAGCAGCAGACACATCTCTACAACAACTGTTAAGAGGAGACTGTGTGCAGCAGGCCTTCATGGTAAAATAGCTGCTAGGAAACCACTGCTAAGGACAGGCAACAAGCAGAAGAGACTTCTTTGGGCTAAAGAACACAAGGAATGGACATTAGACCAGTGGAAATCTGTGCTTTGGTCTGATGCGTCTTTGTGCGACACAGAAAAGGTGAACGGATGGACTCTACATGCCTGATTCCCACCATGAAGCATGGAGGAGGAGGTGTGATGGTATGGGGGTGCTTTGCTGGTGACACTGTTGGGGATTTATTCAAAATTGAAGGCATACTGAACCAGCATGGCTACCATAGCATCTTGCAGCGGCATGCTATTCCATACGGTTTGCGTTTAGTTGGACCATCATTTATTTTTCAACAGGACAATGACCCCAAACACACCTCCAGGCTGTGTAAGAAGGAGAGTGATGGGGTGCTACGCCAGATGACCTGGCCTCCACAGTCACCAGACCTGAACCCAATCGAGATGGTTTGGGGTGAGCTGGACCGCAGAGTGAAGGCAAAAGGGCCAACAAGTGCTAAGCATCTCTGGGAACTCCTTCAAGACTGTTGGAATACCATTTCAGGTGGCTACCTCTTGAAGCTCATCAAGAGAATGCCAAGAGTGTGCAAAGCAGTAATCAAAGCAAAAGGTGGCTACTTTGAAGAACCTAGAATATAAGACATATTTTCAGTTGTTTCACACTTTTTTGTTAAGTATATAATTGTACATGTGTTAATTCATAGTTTTGATGCCTTCAGTGTGAATCTACAATTTTCATAGTCATGAAAATACAGAAAACTCTTTGAATGAGAAGGTGTGTCCAAACTTTTGGTCTGTACTGTATATATATAATTTAATGTAACAATTGATGGTGGGCCATCTTTTATCAAAAAATATATAGCAATAATGCCCTCTTTGCCACTTGTAATGTTCAATACATTGCCTTAGATATCTTAGAGCTGTTATAAGTAAATATATAATGAAAGCAGCACTGCCAGTAGAAAAAAAGTAAAGGTGTGCCAGCGGTTTTGGATCCGGTCAAAATCCTTCACATAAAATAAATAAAGTCCACAGCACTACCAAGTTGTGCTTAAATCAAGAGTGATTTATTCCACCAGAAGCGACATTTCAGTCCTCACACTGGGACTTTTCTCAAGCATCCATGGATGGTTGAGAAAAGTCCCAGTGTGAGGACTGAAATGTCGCTTCTGGTGGAATAAATCACTCTTGATTTAAGCACAACTTGATAGTGCTGCGGACTTTCTTTATTTTAGAGCTGTTATAGTTAGATATGCACAGCCAATGCTACCTCTCCATCTGTGTTCCCTATCTTTTATTAGTCTTAATACACTATCGCAGTAGGTGTATAACCTGGGGCATGCCCATACAAGCTTGCATTCTGAAAACCACACCTAGGGCATTAACCTTGAAAAATGTATTCATACCCCTTGAACTTTTCAGCATTTTTTCACTTTACACCCACACACTCAAAAGTATTTTATTAGGATTTTATGTGATAGACCAACACAAAGTAGCAAGTATGCGTGAAAAGAAAATTGTAAATTATTTTCAGAATTTTTAATAAATTAAAATCAGAAAAGTCTGGTGTGCATTTGTATTGAGCCCCCTGTACTCTGATACCCTAAATAAATTCCATTGAGTTCAGAATTTACCTAATTAATAGAGTCCACCTGTGTGTCATTTATTCTCAGGATAACTACTGCTGTTCTGTGAAGGCCTCAGAGGTTTGTTATAGAACATAATGAAAACCAAGGAACACACCAGGCAGGTCAGGGATAAAGTTCTGGAGAAGTGTAAAGCAAGGTTAGGTTATAAAAAATATCCCATGCAGAACATCTCACAGAGCACTGTTCGATCAATCCTCCAAAAAATGGAGGGAGTATGGTACAAGTGTAAACCTACCAAGACATGGCCATCCACCTAAACTGGCAGCCCAGGCAAGGATAACACTAGTTATAGAAGCAGCCAAGTGGCCCATGGTCAATCTGGAGGAGATGCAGAGATCCACACCTCAGGTGGGAGCACCTGTCTACAGGACAACTATAAGTCGTGTACTCCACAAATTTGTCCTTTTAGGAGAGTGGCAAGAAGAAAAACATTTTTGAAAGCAAGCCATAAGAGGTCCAGTTTGCTCTTTGCTACAAGCCATGTAGGGGACACGAAAAACATGTGGAAGAAGGTACTCTGGTCAAGTGAGACCAAAGTTGAACATTTTGGCAGAAAATTAACACTTCATCCTGAACACACCACCCCCACCATGAAACATGGTGGTGGCAGCATCATCCTGTGGGGATGGTTTTCTTCAGCAGGGACAGGGAATCTGGTCAGAGTTGATGGGGAGATGGATATACAGGGCAATCCTGGAGGAAAACCTGGTAGAGGCTGCAAAAGACTTGAAACTAAAGCGGA
The DNA here is from genome assembly GCA_900303285.1 of Rhinella marina. Lineage (NCBI taxonomy): Eukaryota > Metazoa > Chordata > Amphibia > Anura > Bufonidae > Rhinella > Rhinella marina. Next base: position 2,050 of record ONZH01021658.1, on the reverse strand, counting down.
GGTTCACCTTCCATCAGGACAACTACCCTAAACATACAGTACAACCAGAGCTACAATGAAATGGTTAAGATCAAAGCATATTCATGTGTTAGAACGGCCCACTCAAGTTCCAGACTTAAATCCCATTGCGAATCTGTGGCAAGACGAAAATTGCAGTTCACAGACGCTCTCCATCCAATCTGACTGAGCTTGAGCTTTTTTGCAAAGAAAAATGGGGAAAAATTTCAGCCTCTAGGTGTTCAAATCAAGTACAGATATACCTCAAAAGACTTGCAGCTGTAATAGCAGCGATAGGTAATTCTGAGTATTGACTCAGGGGGGCTGAAAACAAATGCATGCTACATTTTCCAGATTTGTATTTATTAAAATTTTGAAAACCATGTATCATTTTTTTTCTCTTTACACATACTTTCTACTTTGTGTTGGTCTATTACATAAAATCCCAATAAAATACATTTGAGTTTGTGGTTGTAATGTGAAAAAATGTGGAAAAGTTCAAGGGGTATGAATACTTTTTCAAGGCATTTTACTGTAATAATTGACTACAGTATGTATTTTTCATAGTAAAGTGGAACGTAAGATATGCCCTGTGTATAAAGGCCCTATTACACCTGAAGATAATCTTTCAGATCACTGCTAACAGGCATTCATGTGAAGGCTTGTTATCAATGATCTGGCAGCGTAATACTGCCGATTACCTGATGCACGAGAAAATGCTCATAAATTGGATAATTGGAATCTTTTAGCAGGTTTAAAAATCCTTGTGCTTCAGTATGAGGACAAGCAATGGCATTAGTCAATGCTTGTCCACATACTGAAGCGGAGATCACTGCATGCAATAGCAGCGGTCTCCTACTCTAGTAAGCAGGCGAATGTCGGGAAGGAATGTTTCCTTCCTGACAACTGCCTGCTTCATCTGCAGGTATAATAGACCCCTAATTTTGAAAGGTATATCTCATCACTGTTCTTAGGTGGTGGCTGGTATTATTGGGTTCAAGCCTTTAACTATTCTGGTCAGGGTTTCCAACATTGAAAGTTCAAACGTCATGTTTTTTTTTTTTTTCCATTAGACCATAGTGCCCTGTTTTTTTACTGATATACAGTAGGTGAAATAGTTTGGGATTTAAACCTCTTTGTACTTATGGTTAGTTTGCTATCAAGTCTAATTTTCCAAACCTTTCCCTTGGTGTCAATTACCATTTGAACATGATATACTGTACAAAGTGGGATTCAGGGAGTAAACATCTTTCTCCTCATCCTGCATATGGGATTACCCTGCTAACTAGAGATGAGCGAACATGCTCGTCTGAGCTTGGTGCTCGTTCGAACATTAGTGTATCCACATATGCTCGCTACTCGGACGAGCATATCGCGATCCTCGAGGAAATGGCAACTTCCTCTTCCTGTATGTTAGCCGCCTTTTTTCAGCCAATCAACATGCAGGAGAGTCTTTGGTACCTCCTAGCATCACGTGGGGCCCCTACAAGTCGATAGCAGGGATTGGCTGGCCAGATCAGATGACCTGGGAATGTAAGAATCTGGTCCCGCGCTGCTCGCGTCATACGCTGTCTGCATGAGATTAGGGATAGAGCTGCTGTCTGTCAGGGAGAGTGTTAGGGCCTGAATTTAGATGTTGGTTAGGCAGGAATCACCCACAAAGAACCCAACAGCCCTTCTAAGGGCTACAAGCACCTTTTTTTTTGGTCTCCTCCTGGCTGCTGTCTGGGACTTGTAGTGCAGCTACCGCCATCTTGGCTGCACACTGTTAGGGCATGAAATTAGAATGTGGTTAGGCAGGAATCATCCACAAAGAACGCTCCTTCTAAGGGCTACAACGACATTTTTTTTTGGCCCCCTCCTGGACCTTTTTATTCTCAGTTATATAAACTACAGTCCAGTGAACAATTGTGAGGTGTGATATACACTAGCCGCAGTCTAGAGAATAATTTTTTTCACTCAATTACATAAACTGCAGCCCAGTGAACAATTGCGAGGTGTGCGATACACTAGCCGCAGTCTAGAGAATAATTTTTTCACTCAATTACATAAA
>ONZH01021656.1:0-33129 GCA_900303285.1 Rhinella marina | reverse complement strand
AAAATTTACCTTGGTGTACTCGGAACAACATGTACAATTCCTTGATACTAATGTAATGCTGGATGGACATAGGTTAAATACTAAGCTTTATGTGAAGCCCACGGACAGGAATTCCTTGTTGCACTACAGCAGTAGGCACCCTAGGAGTATGGTGAGGAGTCTACCCAAGAGTCAATTCCTAAGAGCCAAGCGTATTGTGTCAGAACCTGCACAACTTCCCATGACCTTAGGTATTATGGCCCACAAATTTGTAACACGAGGTTATCCAAAATGGCTGGTAGCACAACAATTAAAAGAGGTTTTGCCTTTGGACAGATCAGCCACATTGAGACCGCAAGAGCATAAATCCGTACAGAAGAGGTTATACTTTGTGTCCACTTTCTCTGAACAATCCGCATATATCAGTAGTATTATAAGACAACATTGGTCAATGCTACATGTTGTCATAGGGAGGTCCCTGAATATGCCACTCCCCCGTCTTCTCATACAGAAGATCCCGAAGCTTGGGGGATCAATTGGTTCACTCCGATTTGTTGCCCACCAAGCGACTCACACAGTCTTTTTTAGCACCAAGGAAGACAGGGTGTTTCCCCTGCTTGTCATGTGTGAACTGCCGCCTGATGTTAAAAGGCACGCAGTTCATGCATCCTGGCAGTAGTGAAACTTACGACATCAGATATTTCCTGACATGCAATACGGATTATGTTATATACCTTTTGTCATGTCCCTGTAACAAGTGGTATGTAGGTGAAACCACTTTGGACCTTAAGACTAGACTCAATCACCACAGGTACACGATCCAGAAAAAAACGTCTTGACTTACCGGTATCCAGACATTTTACGGAATGTAAATACAGTGAGCACCAGTTACGGTTCAGGATCATTGATCATGTACCACCACTGAGACGTGGTGGGGACAGAGCCAAAATATTACTCCGTAAGGAATTACAAGGGATCCGTATACTTAACACATTGACACCCAATGGTTTAAATGTAGATTATAAATTAAGTGTATTATGGTAGATGCCCCCGTGTTAACAGTTGCTGGTATAGCTGCGATGTCTCCAGTTGTGTATTGCGGTTGTATGATTGATAGTTTTACTGCATTATATGTGTAAAACAATTTGTACAAGTACGATTTATTAATTGTCATTTCTCCAGTTTCTGTAGATAATGGATCCTGGTGGGAAGGAGGATGAAATCCATGTTGGGATATTGATGTACTGAAGATTGGCTCTGGAACATCCATTGCGTACATTGATACATTTATTATAATATGTGCCCTTAATATATATGTTTCTTTTAGTATGATCATATACTCCTGTGAGATTAAAAGCACCCATTTATGTACTCATATACTTTAGCCACTTTTGAGTCTGGATTTTGGTGTGGTAATTATGGTGAATGGAATGGATATGCAATCCGGGTTGCTCATGGCAACTCCGGGTCAAAATCCTCTCCCATGTAGCGGGTTGGAGTCTCCCAATTCTGGTTGCTCCTCCCCTGCTCCCATATATAATACACACCATGCCGGTACCATTGGCAACTATGAAGCATGACTCCGCGTATGTAGCGAGAGTTACTGATCCGGTTATCACTGGAAAGGGGTGCGTGTGCCTTATTCTGACATTGGGGTGTTTGGATGTTGCGGTCTGAATATGTAATAACATCAGGACCGCTATACACTTAATGTTTGGGCACTATACCTGTTTCAATATGGAGGGCATGAATTCTTGGACAGTACTGCGCATGTTTGACATGCGCAGTGTGCATACAGCGCTCCGCTATTTTGTTATTTGCAATGTCATGAGCAGTGGACGATACCAGACGCCAACCAGGCTGGGCGTCCTCACATGGATCATGATTTCACCCCCTTACCCCCCGGCAGGATCATATTATATGAATTATATACAGTTGTACAATATACTTTTGTAATCAATGAGTTTTATTATTATGCACTAATGGTAATCGTGAATGTCACTTTCTATATCAACTTTTATATCAACTTTGGCGCTAACTATGTATGAGATATATGTCACTTGAGTTTTTTATAGATGAATTTTACACTTATATCACGAAATTATGCATTTGTATTCAATCATGTCACTAATTGATTAATGTGATTTTGAGCACCTGCACTGTTTGCATAAATATGTGATTCACACTATCAGTTGTTGCTTGAGAAAGGCTCAGTCCAAGCCGAAACATCGCGTCCTACACATGGGTGAATAAAGTTCCTCTGCTTTTTTATTTTACTTTGAGAGTGCTGCCTATTTTTATGTTTTTTATCTATCTATCTATCTATCTATCTATCTATCTATCTATCTATCTATCTATCTATCTATCGGGTCAGTCCTGCTGTGTGTATGGACATATACACGTAAATATGTTCCACCAATGAAAAAAATGCGGTTTTCAAAAGGACAGTATCTGAATCTATAAACATAAAAAAACACAAAAACAAAATATGTTAAATATAAAAATACAAAGTCAAGTAACCTCTAAGGGCTCGTGCACACAAACATATTTTCGTTTTGTGTCCTGTTTTTTGTTTTTTTTTCACCCTGTATGTGGAACCATTCACTTCAATGGGGCCACAAAAAGAAACAAAACTGAAATTACTTCATGTGCATCCATGTCCGTATGTCCACAAGGGCATTCTGCAAAAAAAATAGTCCTATCTTTGTCTGCACTACGGATAAGGATAGGACTGTGCAATTAGGGGCCGGATGATCCATTCCGCAAAATGTGGAATGCACATGGCTGGTATCCATGTTTTGCGGATCTGTCTGTGAGCCCTAAGGCTGAGTTAACAACACCTTTTTTTTTTTTTTACTTTCTTCTGATGCAGTACTTTTTTTTTTTAAATAATGGATCTCAGGCTGAAATGGCTCAAATGAATGCCAGATTTGCATAACTGATGTTCAGGATCTGTTTTATTTTCATAGGATCCATTTATTTATTTTTTAATTTTTCTGTTCGTTTGATGGATCAGAAGAATGAAAAGTTAACGGTGATCTCATCTCAGCCTAATATGGGATCTGTTATAGCATTTAGCATGAAAGTCTGCTACTCAGTAATATACAAGGATGTATTTGTAGCTGGCCTAACAGTTTGCTGACCTCGCCTACTTGGCTTGGCCATGCCCTCTGCCAGTTTGGCTCCACCTTCAACATGGGGCCACTTTTACCTTTTTTCCAGGGACACTTTGAGTTCCCAATCCGCCCCTGACTGTAGCTGTAAACCCACATAAACATATACTTGGTAGCTGTGCTGGGAGCAGGGATAAAGACAGGATAAAGTACAATTTAAGTGTTTTTATTTCACACTTAGATACTCAAACCAAAGCATAGCCTTAACAAATTGGCTTAAACAAACAAAACCCTGCTCAGCTGAGCCAGTACCTAATACAAGTCCCTGTCTATACGTGGGACCAGCTGCCTGGTCCACAGATACAAATGGCAAGTATTGAGTTGCACATGCAATACTTTCTGTAGCTTAGCAGTCAGCTTCTCCAGGTATGGCCACACAGCTCAGCTCTACACTGAGCTTTAAATTAGGCCCTAATGACCCATGTGACTCTCAGCTATGGGCTATGGAAACCCAGGACCTAAGCCCCAGGTGGAGTGAGTGTCCCACTGCCAACCAGACTCACTCCAGTAGAAGCAGGTCCAAGTACATATTTTACAATCTGTCTATGTTAGCTATGGCTAACATAGACAAAACAGGATATCAACCCAGTTTCCCTGTGTCTGGGTTAACCCTTCAGTTCACACTCAAGGCTTACCACACACAGTTTAACAATTTTAAAGACAGATATTGGTTATCCCAAACTATGCCCTTCTTACACTATGCACACCTTTGGAGGCATTTTTTTGTTTATAATTGCATTTTGCTCATTTTATGGCTACAAATTATATTTTCAATTGGCCTTTATTAAAAATATTGAGCCATTCTGTCACAAAGTGTTAACTGTTTTTCTCACTGTGTGATTGGTACTTTCACTTTCACTTTGTGCTGGTTATCTAATAACCCTCATCTCTAAACCACTGAGTGGTCATGAACACTTATTTAAGCCACATTCTTATCAGTAAAATATGAACTGAGCTTTAATGACTGTCTTTTAAGGTCAGAGAGCAGAGATAAGGACCGTTAGCAATGATCTGGCAGACAATCTGCCTGTCTAATATAACATTCAGATTTTATTAAGACTTGTACAATAATAATATATTTGTAATGTATTAATTTCTTACAATTCAGAACAAAATTATACATGTATCAGTGCATATGCATTTGCTAAGTAAACCAAGGTTACTATAGAGTTCTAAAGCCAACTATAAATGTACTTTAGAAAAAGTGGATTTATAGTTTAAATCAAAATTATAGTTTGTAAAAATCTGCTGGAGAGCACCATTCTAAGGTCTCGTAAATTAAAGTAAGGATCAATTTGTTACATCGGAAAAATGGATGTGTTTTCAAATCATGCACTTGCATATAATTAAGCCCCAACTACTAGAGTAACACTGAAGTAAAATATGCTCCTTTTCTGCAAATTTCTCTCTCCTGACAGGTATACTGAAGGCAACTTGTAAATCATAACAAAGGAATCCTTGTTTGTCGAAATAGAATAATTTGCGCTTGTTTGGGACAAAGAGGATATATTATACCTTGACAGGCAGGTCTGCCTTCAGTAAGCACTTTGGAAACTTTAGAAATTCATTTAACAATAAAATGTCATGCTTTAGAATAAATTTTCTTGCCATATATTATTTCATTTCATCATTTTGCTTACTTGATGCCCACCTACTTTCGCCCTGCAGTCTCTAGGTCTTCCATGTGTGGTCCGTTCAACGGCTTTCAACAAAATTCAAGTAGTGTTCAACCTCATGACTTATTGGATTTAAAAATAGCTGATTTACAGATGGTACCTTTGATTGGGCCTGATTAGTAATGAAAACCTAGATATGGTGTTCATTGTGGTTAGGAACTGCATACAACATGGGTTTGTACACCACATATATACCATACACTGGCTCTGCCCTAAAGTTCTAGGTTCATATTAAGATGTGTGTAAGCCTATTTCTACATTGTGTTCATGGGAAATGCAGACGTGTCATTTCTTGCCTTTCCTTTTGGCTCAAGATATTTCAAGATGTGTGGCTCAAGGTCACCAGCACTGAAAAAAAAACAAAACATAATTTCATGAAACTCTTGTCTGAAGATATCTATGTTATATGTGTTTATATGTAGCCACCCAGTGGTGACCTGCAGTCTGTCAAGGGTTTTTCTAGCTGGTCATAATGTTGTATTGAAATTGTTTTGTGCATAATTGGAACCCTTAAAGTGTAATCAGTTTTCAAAAAAAGTTTGCATAATGGCTTTGCTTCATAAATATGAAGGAACAGTTATAGTTGCGCTTTCTGTATGTCTTTTTCAGACATATTATTCCCTGTTTCAACTGCAAAGCTTGATACATTTCTCTCACAAGCAGACGAAGTCTCTCTCAGCAGAAAGTCAGAACATTTCTATGATTTTCAGAAGCATTGTAGAAGCAATTCTTTTATGAGGTCCAAGATCTCAGCTAGCTCTGACATGCCTCAACCTAATCTTTGCTGTCTTCTATGTCTCTGTTACTAGGGATGGTTCTTGCCAAACAATAGGTAGTGGGCTGTTAATAAGGTGGAAATTAAACCTCTCGTGGCCATAACTTTACAGTTTTTTTTTTAGGTGAATGCAGGCAGATTTTTTTTTTTAATGAAGTGATTTAGAAATTTTCTATTTACACCATTCTTTATTAAATGAAATTATATGAAAGTGTAGTGTGGTAATGTGCACGGGTGTGGGGTGTGTATCTCAACTGGATTTTCAGTTTAGCCAGGTGAGAACTGAAATCCACAATTGGTATAGCTTCAGCTAGGCATAGTTGCTGGAGCTGGGTTTGTTTAAAGTGCACGGGCTGGATTTCTTGGACTGGGAGACAGGTTGGAAGTAGAATTCTTCCAGTCTACACACCTCTAATCCCTCACAAGTTTTCTCTGGCTCCAGGTGAGGGTAGCTGATTCAATTAGATAGGGATAAATTAAACTGTGGTGTGTCAGTCTGGGGGAGAGGAACTGACCCTGGAAGAAGGTTGAAGCCCGGGAGGCTGGTGTGGTCTTAGCCAGGAGGGCTGAGGGGCCACGAGGCTATGTGAAGCCTGATCTCTCCCTGTATATGGAATTGTCTGGAGGCTGCTGGACCAGATGGGTGAGGAAGCTGCATCTAAAAGCTGTGGGTGAACAGCATTTTTCTAGGTGAGTTAGCTAGAACCTGTGTTACTCAGAGCCCAACCGGGCAGGTGTTATTTTATGTTTTTGTGCTGAAGAGCAAATAAAGTTGTGTTGGACTTTAAAACCCTCATGTGTTTGAAGAAGTCTGTGATGGCGACCCCCTGAGAGAGAGCTATCCCTTACATATGGTGGAGGATGCGGGCATGTTGATGCCACAAAGGCAGGTGTCCATGCTAAAGGGGCACAACGTTGTTGCTGGGAGCAACCAAAAAGTGAAAAGTAAGTGTTCTAGGAGCAACGGCATGAAGAAAGAGCAGGTACTGCTGAATATTGCTGTGTTCCTGTGTTGGAGTTAAAGGGTCGGAAGCCTGTTTGTCCGGTGAAGCTGTTGTGGTTGATAAACTTGACAGTAGCCCAAGTGAGAGAGACTGACCTGTTGAATTTTTTTTTTTTTTTGTGAGGGTCACTATGATGCCTGGTGTGGCTGTGCAATGTCCATATAGTGCCCTTGAGCAGCTGATAAACCAGCTGATGCAGGACTGTTCAATGGAGGATCATTTGATCAGGAGATCTGATGAAAAACATGAAAGCTCCTGTGAAATGGTGATTGGGGGAATCCCGCTGAGGGTTACTCTAGATTCCCACCAATGAGTGTCTCGGGTTATGCCCAATGTTCTGGACTTTCTGAAGAGGGGGCCAGAGAAAGATACCACTGTGTCTCTGACCTTTGCAACTGTCTATGGCTCTGAACAGTGGGAGCTTTTGAAATGTGAGACCCTGGAGTTGGAATTCGTGCTGGGCACAGACTTTCTGTGGTTTTGGCAGCTATGAAGCGGAGAAAGTGCTTCAAATGGTGCGGTTGGAGAATCTGAGGAAAAAGTCGGGATCCAATGCGTTTCCCATGGCAACCATTGGATTGAGGAGTCTGTATGTGATCCTGTGACCAGGAACCAGGGGCTGGAGGTTCCCAAGATCCCGAAGAAGGAGGAGGAGCTTGGGGGCAATGTCTCTGGAGCTCCAGCACAGTCATCTCCTGGGTGTGCTGCTACCGTGACGTTGAGTGGTAAGACTGTTCCTGTTTTTGTGTGTGCCACAGACAATGTGATAATGAGAGAGGCTCTGGAGGTTGGGTGTGGTGCTGACCAGTGCCCTGGTGTCTCAGAAGCCGTGAACTGTGGTGAGAGCTGGCGACAGTTGCTACCTGCCGAGCCTGTAAGTGTCATGACACCGGGACTAGAGACTGCGACAAAAATGTGGGGTTGTGTAAGATATGTAATGATGATGATGACATCCCTTTTCCTTTGCAGGCTGTAATCAGGTAAAAAGCTTCCCCTGCTGGTAGAAATGTATATAATGTAGAAATGACGATAGATGTTGTGACGTACAATGTAAACCATGCATCTGCAAGAGAGCCTGAGCGGGTTCAGGACATGAACCTGGCCAATGTGGGAATTAGCTCATGTTTGCCCCTAGAGTTCAGGGCTGAGAATGATAACAGTGGTATAGGTGATGTATGTGCTGTGACTCAGAGAGTGAGGCTGCCATGTCAGTTTCTTAGGAAACTAGTGTGGTTGCTGGTAGCAACCAGGTGTCAGTTGTCAGTAGTAACCTGGAGAATAACACCACTAAGGAAGATGTCTATTGTATCTATTGTAGAGAAGGGAGTGAAGAGAGAGCTGATCAGTCAGAAAGTAAAGTTCATGAGGGAGTAAAGACACAAAAGACAAAGGAGGTTGAGTCTGAAATAGAAACAGAGTCGGTAGGAAAACATAAAAGGGAACGAGACCTTATGTTCCATCAACCAACTCATTATCATGTGGAAGAAGAGTCCATGCCCGAAAAGAGAAGCAGAGGGAGAGGGCATAACATAGATCAGAAACTCGAGAGAAGTGTTGAGCGTAAAAGAGTAGAAGGAGAGGGTTTGGCCGTTAGATGGCCACCCTTAGGCATTGTCTACTAGGTAGAAAATTTGTGTTGGTGATAAACCAAGCTCTGCTGGCCTGTGTGTGGCAGAATAGGGGAAAACATGTGACACTGGCCACATCTTCCAAAGGACATGGTACAATGTGGAGAAATGCCCAGACCTCCGGTCTGGAGAAGAGGGGGGGATATGTGGTAATGTGCATGGGTGTGGGGTTTGTATCTTGCCTGGTTTGTCAGTTTAGCCAGGTGAGAACTGAAATCCAGAATTGGTATAGCTTCAGCAAGGCATAGTTGCTGGAGCTGGGTTTGTTTAAAGTGCACGGGCTGGATTTCTTGAACTGGGAGACAGGTTGGAAGTGGAATTCTTCCAGTCTACACACCTCTAATCCCTCACAGGTTTTCCCTGGCTCCAGGTGGAGGTAGCTGATTCAATTAGGCAGGGATAAATTAAACTGTGGTGTGTCAGTCTGGGGGAGAGGAACTGACCCTGGAAGAAGGTTGAAGCCCGGGAGGCTGGTGTGGTCTTAGCCAGGAGGGCTGAGGGGCCATGAGGCTATGTGAAGCTTGATATCTTCCCATGTATGGAATTGTGTTTGGTGAGGTCACAGCCTGGAGGCTGCTGAACCAGACGGGTGAGGAAGCTGCATCTAAAAGCTGTGGGTGAACAGCATTTTTCTAGGTGAGTTAGCTAGAACCTGTGTAAGTCAGAGCCTAGCCGGGCAGGTGTTATTTTATGTTTTTGTACTGAAGAGCAAATAAAGTTGTGTTGGACTTTAAAACCCCCGTGTGTTGGAAGAAGTGTGTGACGGCGACCCCCTGAGAGAGAGCGATTCCTTACAGTAGTGACTCTAACAAAATTCAAGGAAGGGGTGGAGACACCTAGCCTACTCAGTGTAAAAATGAGCACAAAAATTACTAGGCATGATGCAGGCTGTACCAAAAATTATGGTAGGTAGGCAGGCAGACAGCAACAGTGGTAAGATGGGATACCATCGACGAGGTCTATTCATCCGGAATCAGTCTGTGCTGGGAGAAAATATCGGTATTGATGCAGTAATCACGTATGTATGCTGCTTGAATCGAACTTGAACCCCCCCAAAAAAAAAAAAAAAAACTGAGAGGCATTAGTGATATGATGCAGGCCACAGCATGAAGCACATACATTTTAACCGTCTGGAATGTAAACAAACTTTTTAGGTGTTAAGGGCATGATGGATACCACAGCATGCTGCACATACATTTATGTATGTTGCTTAAAGAGGACCTTTCAGAGGTCCGGACTTTATAATATAACTAGAGGATTCTGTAGGGCATATTTATGGCATGTTATAGCACTTACTATTTTCTGTATGCTCTGCTCCGTTCGCCCGCTGTGCCCCCGTTCACTTTTCCTGTCTGGTATGAAAAATCATTGGTACAAGGAGGAGGAGACGGCCCTATTTCTCAATGGGTGTCTCCTTCTCAATAGTTGTGAGCTGTTCAATTGTAGTAGAGAACGTCACAGCCAGGGACAAGGTGAGCTTTTTTTTAAATATTTCATACATATTCGTCTCATCCATATGCTGGTGGCCAGCCTGATGATGTGGTGATGTCACACATCAGCACGTGCAAGATTTGGTGCATTTTCTTCAATCAAGATGGCAGCGACAGATTCTCATGAGCAAATAGGTATGATTTTTTTCTAAGAATATTTAAGTATAGAAAGTTTGAGTGGCAGGCAGGGACAGAGATCCGTGAGAAGAGCCTTGAGTCAGCGTGGCTGCCAGCCTCTCATAGCCACTACAGTAGATTGAGTATATAACATTTTTTTTATTTTTGTATTTAAATATCGCAGTTGTACAAGGTATGAAAAGTACAAACATAACCCAAACAATCAGGTTTTTATACATTATTGCTAGACATAGTGTTTTGACTAATCGTAGTGCAAGGTTGATATGACGGAGGTTTTCTCTATTGAACCGTCGATACGTGGCACAGACCAAGAGAGCATAACATAAGCACTATTAGACACATGTGGAATTAGATATACCAATTTTGAATATTCCCCTAAATTTATGAACAATCAAATAAGCCATTACTTAGTACACCTCTCAACAGAATATAGCGTGTATTATGAAGTGAGTTGTTCACATGTTATATGTATCAGAAAAAAATGACCTAGATAGATCAATGGAGTAAGTCTTAACTAAAACTAAGGTTTAGGTAGAGTCGGGACCTTCCCTGTAAAGTATCAAGTTGAGCTATATCCTCTATATGTTGCCCATAATTTCCAGCTTTTTGTAAAAAGAAGTGGTTTATGGTTTTCCCAATGAGACATTTGTTTGAACCTATAAATCTGATCTCCCTTAGCCTTCCAGTGTGCCAGTGTAGGGGGTTCCGATTGTTTCCATAATTGAGCTATTTGTATTCTAGCTACCGCTAATAAGGGGTGAATCAGTTTCTGCTTCCATGTTGGTAGTTTGATCTCCTTGAGTAGGCCAAGGAGACATATCCTGGGTGATGTGGGGATTATTTCACCAGTGATGCTGGAGAGAGCTGATGTACATGAGCACAAATCAAGTATTGGGGTATTAAGAACCTTATATGTCTTAGGGAGTGTTTCTCTGAAATTCTTTGGTGTATCATGCAAAACATCTCTGATTTGCATAAGGGAAACAGTTTCACTTATTAGAGCTTGCTTCAGTCCACCCCGATGCCACAAATCAGCAGAATGTTTTGTCAGTTTATTAGTGATATTGTTGCAGATCTGGTTTGGATACTTGTTTGTCAGGATTAGGCTGCGAAGTGGATGCCTACTCATAGCAGCCTCTGCTGATAAATCTAACCTGTTTATGGGATCCCGGAGCCAGTCTACTATTCTGGCACTTTGAATAGCTCTGTAGTATACTCTAAAATCAGGAAGTCCCAAGCCCCCATCCTTAGAATGTTGTGTTAAAGGACCTTTCACCGTTCCTGACATGCCTGTTTTAATAGTTTCATGCATTCCCCATGTAATAATAATTCTGGAGCATCTATTCTTATGACTCTATGTTGTGCCATTCCTTTATTATTTGCACTAGAAGTTATAAATGAATTGCTATTTGTCTTCAGTAAGGGAACAGAGGGGAGGTAACAAGTTGGGGGGTGTACATGCACAGTCTGAACATGGCAGCACTGATTGGCTAGAGTCAGTCTGTGCAGGAACACCCCCCCAACTTGTTACCTCCCCTCTGTTCCCTTACTGAAGACAAATAGTAATTCATTTATAACTTCTAGTGCAAATAATAAAGGAATGGCAGAACATAGAGCCATAAGAATAGATGTTCCAGAATTGTTAGTACGTGGGGAATGCATGAATCTATTAAAACAGGCGTGTCAGGAGTGGTGAAAGGTCCTCTTTAAATGTATATGTGCTAGTCTGGGTCGGAAGGGTCTGCATGTAATACAGAACTTTGGGTAAGATTATTGTTTTAATAAGAGCCTTTCTGCCAAACCATGAGACATAAGGGATTTCCCAACTGTCGATCTGCTCTTTGATCTGTCTCAGCAACTCCAGGAAATGCACTTTGTACAACTGCCCAAAGTCCTTCGGGACCTGAATACCCAGAAAAGGGATGCTGGAGGGGGCCCACTTGAATGCTCTGTAAGTGGAGGCTTACGTGAGTAGGGATATTTATATTAAGTATTTGAGATTTGGTGGGGTTTACTTTGAAATTGGAGAGCTCCCCGAAGACCTCAAAAATATTAATCACAGCAGGAAGTGCTTCTTCTGGGTTGGTAATAAACAACAAGACATCATCTGCAAAAGCAGCTAAGCAATGTATTTGGGTGCCTAATTTCACCCCTTGTATTCTGATATCTTGCCTGAATGCCTGAAGTACCGTCTCCAATGTCAAAACAAACAATAAAGGGGAAAGGGGGCAACCATGACGTGTGCTGTTACTAATTTTTAATCTATGCGATAGAGTATCGTTTACCCAGATTTGTGCACTTGGGGCAGAGTACATGGACATGATGGTATCTATGAACTTATTGGGGATTCCAAATTTAATCAGATCTCTCTCCATAAACAGCCAGTTCACTCTGTCGAAAGCCTTCTCAGCATCTGTGCTGAGAAGGACTAGAGGTATTTCATGATTATGAACATGTTGCAGTAGATGTAATAAGCGGGTGGTATTCATTATCCCCTCTCTGTGGGGAATGAAACCTACTTGTTCTGGGAATATCAATCCTGGTAATAATGGTTTCAACCTGTTGGCAATCATCTTAGCTAATAATTTTAGATTATTGTTTAATAGGGAAATAGGTCTGTAGTTCGAGCAGATAGTTGTGTCTTTCCCCTCCATAGGGATGATAGTAATAAAAGCGTGTAACATTTGAGGTGGGAGAGGGTCTCCTTGAAGAGTTTTATTACAGACATTCAAAAGATGGGGCAATAATGTTTTAAAAGTTTTGTAATACGGGATGGAGAATCCATCCAGACCCGGGGCTTTGTTGGATGGTGTCTCCATTAGGGCCTTTTCCAGCTCCTTAATTGTAAAGGGTTTTGTGAGTAATGATTTCTGGTTTTCATTTATTCGAGGAAGGTGTAGTGTGTGCAGCCAATCATCTATTTTCTGCTCCTCTATGGCTTGTTTATCTAACGTGTTCTGCAAATTGTATAACTCGCTATAATAGGTACAAAACCTCTGGGCTATTTGTTCTGTTGTGTGAAGCAATTTTGCGTCTTGTGTCTTAATTAGGGGGATAAAAGATTTAGCCTTCCTTTTCTTTATCTGTGATAGTAGGAGTTTAGACACCTTGTCTCCGTATGCGTAATATTTAAACTGGGATTTTAAGAATGCTTTAGCCGTGAAGGCATTAAGAACATTCTTGAGATCTGTTCTAGTTTTATTTAGAGACTTCAGGTCAACCTGAGAGAGAGTCTGTTTATGGATAGATTCTAATGTCTGTATTTGATAGTAGTATTTGATGTAGTTGATACAAATCAGTAATCTGTTTTTGCCGTTTCCTGTTGATATGAGAACCCAGGGCTATCAGGTGTCCCCGCAGTACTGATTTGTGTGCCTCCCATAATATTGGTGTGCCTCCCGTTCATCTGACGCAGGTCCTGCTTAATATCTTTAAGCTCTGTGATCACTGGTTCTAGTGAGCTAGCTAGTAGAGACTTCAAAAAGGTTTTAGAAATAACCTGGTCTTCCTCGGTATGCTGCTCATTCATGTCGCTCTCATGTTCAGCGTCGGTGCCTTCCTCTGTGTGTGAGGCGGGAGGGTTTTGCTTAGACGGCGCCATCTTGGTCTGCTGGCAAGACGCTGCTGAAGCGGTTCTCCTGATGAATCGCTCGATCTCCCCCTGAGCCAGAGTGGATTTACCAGGTTCTGGAGTTTCATTGGATCGATCTTTTGTAGTTTTGCCCATAATTATGCAGATCTGGCAGCTTTTTTCAGCCTAGATTGGCTAGGTCTGCAGCAGAGCTCAGCGCTACCCGTGCATCCGGCTCTGCGGCGAAGCTCCGCCCCCCACTACAGTAGATTGAGCATTGTGCTACAAACAGTGCAGTATATTCCTTACAATAAGAAAACAACTGATACTTTTAAATTTGAGTTTATTAAATGGTCAGTTAAGACCTTTTTACAAATCACATTAAAAGCTAAGTCTGAACATATCTACTAGTAGACATATGTGAAAATAAGGCAACTTGAAGTCTGGATGACCATTTGTAACTGTGTGGGGAAAATATAATCTCACAGGTGTGTATGGGCGCTAAAAAGAAAATAACTAAAACTTTAATTGAAATCAAGTATTAAAACATGGGGTGAAGAAATGCACCCTTCACACTTAGGGACACAATATATCCCCGTATAGTATACACAGAATAAAGATCTAAGAGTCCCTACAACAATTAAAGGAACCTAAGTCCTGTATACAATATATCATCCCCAATAATCTGGGCTGCATGACTCTCCAAGCGTCCAGTCTTAACTGGTCATAGTCTGACCTAGATCCAGACTTGGACTGGTAATATCATACCTGAGAATTGAGAGCGATAAGCAGGAGTGTGAGAGGGATGGGTATATCATTCATACCATTATCAACCCATCAATACCTCACTAGGGCTATAACACTCCCTTCGCCACATTCAGCGGCGAGTCCTGCCTAACTTACAATTGGTACGTAAGTGCCTATGTCCAAGTGGCCTCAATTCTTATCCCTAATAGCATGTCAGATATAACTCAAGCACAGCTCGACGCGTTTCTGGATACTGTAATATCCTCATCAGGAGCCTGCATAACTATCAGTACACTGCACCACGGCACAAGGCAAACAAACATGTAAACATAAGGAGCACGTGCCCACTACCTCTGTATGTGGCGGCGCCTCCAGCACTCATGCCGCCGTGAAGCGGGAAGCCCAGAGCTAAAAGGATGTAGCTCTGCCCCATGCTTCAGCTTAAGCCAATCAGCTCCTGATTGCCCAGAGGACCAGAGCGCTCAATCAGAGACGCTCCCCGGGACAGGTAAGGAGCTGTCTCATAATATGGTTGGCTAAAGAGTTCCAATACATTTCGGACAGACAATAAAGGGGACCAATCGGCGGACTAATAAATTTAACAAGTAATGCCATTATCACAACACGGCTGACTGATTGACAACAAAGCAGCCACATATATCAAAATTAAAGAGGATAGTAAGCACCAGAGTGCGCTAAGACCACCCCATATTCATAACATCTCAGACTATCAATGTGGAGAGAGGGACATGAAATTGCTGTATTCCATCTAGTAATTCAAAGATCAACTGGCCATATGTATATCGATATATAATCGCACATACTCAAGCAGACACCCAGATGAAAGAGGGTGTCTGCCAGCCATCCCAGCCGGGTCAATATTGTGCATATGACTACATACCTCAGATCATATGTTGTCATATTGGTAAAACACATAGCTGAATAGACTGGCCATATGTATATCCATATATAATCGCACATACTCAAGCAGACACCCAGGTGAATGAGCGTTTCTGCCAACCATCCCAGCCAGGAAAATATTGTGCATATAACTACATATCTCAGATCATATGTTGTCATATTGGCAAGACACATAGCTGGATTGTGTACAGATTAGCCATCTTAGCCATGATCAGATAAATATCGGATCACATACTGTAGAAAGGCAACATTCAGAGCAACACTGGATGATTATATGAAGCACGTATATGACAGATGGTCATTTAGGCCATCGGGTCGTGTGGTCCTGAGACGAAAGATCCACTGTGCCTCTTTTTGGAGCACTCGTCTGTCAAAGTTGCCACCCCGTGGGGAGGGTCTAACGACCTTAATGCCTTGAAACCATAATGTCCCTTTTTCCTGGGCATGATGTTCTGTCATGTGGCGTGCTATAGGTGTATCAGCACCCTTCCGAATAGCGCTCAAGTGTTCCCCAATACGTCTTCTGAATTCTCTAATTTTCTTCCTGGCGTACCGGATACCACATGAGCAGGTTGCTAGATACATCAAGCCAGTTGTTTTGCAGATAATGAATGTTCTGATACTGTACAAAATTCCAGTTTTGGTACTCGTTAAGGTACTGCCCTTCTTAATTGACCCACAGGCAATGCAGTTTCCGCACTTAAAAGCACCCTTAGGAGGGTTAGGAAGCCATTGGGGGGACCGTGGTAGTGGTTAATGAAAACTATGTACCAAATGGTCCCTGATGTTGCGACCATGCCGGAAGGTAATTGCCGGGGTCTCCCCCACCAGGTGTCCAACATCAGCGTCTGTTCGTAAAATCCCCCAAAATTCAGAAACAGTCTGCCTGACCAGGTCATGCGCCGCATCAAAGTTGCCAATAATTATGATCTGTTCAGAATCATCAGGCCGCTCCCGTGGGTAGCGTGCTAGTACGCTCTCTTGAGAACCCAGTTGGATAGCCCCTGCATCTAAATCTTTGCTATAAATCTTTCGCTGCCATTTGGAAGTCATTCATGGCAGAGCAATTATGCATCAGGCATAAATATTGACCCTTTGGGATGCCACGTTTCAATGCTGGTGGATGGCAACTCTCCCAGCCTAACAAGCTGTTGGTTGCCGTTTGTTTCCTAAAAAGGCGAGTACCAAGAGTGTCATCCATGTTCTTAAAAATGGTCAGGTCTAAGAATGTGATATGAGACGGATGTATCTCACTGGTAAAGAAAAGGCCCCAGTTGTTAGTATTCAGCATGCTCACAAAGGTCTTGAACGATGTCTCATCGCCCTGCCATAGGATCAGGACATCATCGATATATCTTAGCCATAAGACAATCGATGATGTCCACTCCATTAGTTCATCATCCAAAGTGATCTCTCTTTCCCAGCTGCCTAGATATAAATTGGCAAAAGTTGGGGCGCAGGGGCTACCCATAGCCACACCTTTTAATTGATGAAAATATTTGTTGTTAAACATGAATGTATTATGTTCTAAAATGAATTTCATCAATAGAAGCACAAACTCATTGTGCTGGTAAAAATTGGTACCTCTATCCTGTAAGTAACGAGAGACCACATCGCATCCTCTATCATGTGGGATGGAACTGTATAATGCCTCCACATCCAAACCAGCTAGCATGGTCCCTGGCTCCACATGGATGCCATCAATTCTTTTGATGACATCCATGGAGTCGCTAATGCACAAAGGCAGAGCCGTAACAAATGGGTGCAAGATCTGGTCCACATAGGTACTGATTGGATGGGTTAAGCTATCAGTACCGGACACAATAGGTCTGCCCTTTAATGGATGCAGCCCTTTGTGGACTTTGGGAAGACCATAAAAACATGCCGCTAGTGATGTGGAGGAAAAGAGAAATCCAAACTCTGCTTTACTGATCAATTTGGATTGCAGGGCGTGGGACAGGATTATTTGAAGTTCCCTGCGATCTGATGACCAGGGTTGCCAACCATCCAGAAATTTCTGGACAGTCCGTAAAAATAAGTGACTTTTTTCCTGTGTCCGTGAAAAAAAAATAGATATGTTCGTGATTTTTTTGAGGCTGGTGGTAATTGACTAGCTTTTTTTGGTGGTAATTAGAATCATTTTATAGCTCACAGTAGATGCTGGTAATGAGGTCTCACCAGTATATTGAGCCATAGACATGGATTACTTATAATGTTTATCATTCATTATGGTTTTCCTATTTGTCCGTAAAAAATGTTGATGGTCCATGATTTTGGGATAAGTTGTCCAGAAAAAAGAAAAAGTCTGGTTGGCAACCCTGCTGCTGACAAGGGGTTAGATGGTAATGTTTGATAGCCAACGGGATCATTCAGGATCCTGAGACACATCTCCGTGTACTGTTGGTGATCCATGATCACTATATTGCCCCCCTTTTTGGAGGGCTTGATCACAATTGAAGGATCAGTCTCTAATGCTTTAAGTGCCTCTGTTTCTAAAGGTGTCAATTTCATGTCACCTACTCTGAGTCCTTCCAATGACCTCAGCTGATCCGTAACCACTGTAAGAAAAAATGTCACACGGGGGGGAATGGTGGCTAGCAGAGAGGAAGCAGACCCACACAGCTCCGTCCGAACAAACTAAAATCCACAGCCATCGCTCCTTTTTCAGCATCTTAAAGCTGTCAAATTGCCTACACACGGCATAGACAGACCCCCAGCCACATTTTAATCCGGGCCTCTAATGCCTAACTACAAAAACACCGGAGCTCCAGCTGAGGCCTAACCGGAGGCCTGCCACCTAACCGAGGTGCGCAAAGAACGGGCTTCACCCACCAGCACCCTCCACTTCCGAAGGACGCTTGATCCCCACAGGAGATACGGAGGTATCACCAGCACATCCAGCCTCCACACAGGTCAGAAAGATCCCCCTCACAATACCCTGTATAGCCGCCTATTACCTCCGGTCCCGGCCGCCATCTTGAGGCCTCCTACTGCTCCACAGTGTGCCAGTTACGAGGAGGGACACTGACAAATCGGGGGGACAAGCTCCTCCACTCCCCAGGGGATAGCCCTCATACGGGTCAGCTTCAATATAAGTATGTCTTTTAGACTTCTGCTCCCTCCTCAAAGAGGCATCGGATGAATACGTCCTATCTAAGCGCACCACAATACACCAGTTGAGCACTAGAAATACACAGAGGAACCCAAACGTCCCAAAACTTCCTTTCAATATCATCAAGCAGCCCAGCTTCAGTTTTGGGGACCCTCTACATACTTAAAAGAACCTGAACTCTACCTATCAATCATCTGCTTCTTAAAGGGCCAGTGACCCAATTTTTTCATAGTCACTGAAGTGACTGTAACTCTTGAATTACCTTAACAAAGCAACAATGTCATGTTACTAACCCCATAAAAGAAGGACCAGTCTTTTGGGGTCTCTACAAGAGAGGACACGGTAACACCTTTTACCATTTAATAGGGATAATGAAAATAGGACTGCACAAAAGTAGAAACATCCCGTCACGCAGCCTGGGATTTCTAGATCCATACTTACAGAAGAACCGCTTCTCTACCCCAAACAAACCATCACAACAGAAAAACCGAACTCCTGCTAAACCTAAGATACAGAATCCTCTTTGCCCCTACAAGAAATGGAGAGCAAAGACACTATGGAAGACAGAGGTCTCCCCATGTCAAGGTCCTTCCTAAGTAAAGCACTCACCAGAGCACTTGAACCAGTCGTTAAAAAACTACACGATATTAAACAAGATATGAAATCCATAGGGGGCAGAGTGGAACAGCTCGAAACCACGCAATCCCAGCTAATCTCATACTCTGAAGCAGAAACGTCAGCATTTGATTCCTGCCAAACGCACAAGAATAAGATAGTGAACTGGCTTGAAGATCAAGAAAATAGAGCTCAAAGAAACAACCTACGCCTTAAAGGGATACCGGAATCAATCTTCATAGAAGCTCTCCATGACACCGTGAAACAAATCTTCAAGTCCATATTAGGCGACACCTACCCCATAGAGATCTCAACGGAAAGAGCACATAGATCCCTAAGAGCCAAACCCTCACCTTCTGATCCACCCAGAGATGTTATTTGGAAGGCTATTCAATTCAAAGGTCAGAGACGACATTCTTCGCCTAGCAAGATCCAACCCACCTGCACCTATTGAAGGAGCGACGATCTCGATATATCAAGACCTCGCTAGAGTCACCCTCTCAAAGAGAAATATCCTCAGACCTCTAACTGAAGTCCTCAGACACAGGAACATCCCATACCGATGGCTTTTTCCTTTAGGCTATCCTTCACCGCGGACGGAAAAATATATATCCTATACCTATGAACCTATACCGAATTACCAGAACTTTTGCAAGCTTTGACGATAGAAGATCTGGACATTCTGGATTGGTCCCCAATTCAAGACCTAACCTCCCTGCCTTCCATCCCACCACCTACCCCGTGGGAAACAGTAGGTCTGGAAAAAAGAAACAGACATCGCAAGCGTCAGGTGAAACTGGCGCCACGGAGAATCAACGTTGACTCATTCATTAGAGCAATATATTTTTGTTCCACTGTTACATGTAATTTATCTTTCAGCAGGGCCGGACTGGGACTGAAATTCAGCCCTGGCATTTTGAAATCAAAGAGGCCCACATGCCTCGACTTTTTAAAGTCACAGCCAACCCTTTTAGAGGCCCTAAAAAATATTAAAATATAATAATTTAATAAACGTAAACCACACCAAACAAGGTAAATAAACCGCCCCCTGCAGAGAGAGATGGAAAAGCTATATCTCCTGATAGGGTACGGGTCTAGAACTCAGACCCGGACTGATCAAAACTTTTGATATGTCTTTGTGACATGTCAAAAGTCTTTCAGTTCATCAGTGGCCCTATTACACAGATTGATGTGTAAAGGTTCCTTTACACGGGCCGATTATCGGCCGAAAAAGCGTTCCTAGGAACGGTAGTGCCGATAATCGGCCCTTGTAAAAGTGGCCCTAATCAGCCAACGAACGAGTAAAACGCTAGTTCATCGGCTGATTGGATCTTTTGGTTTGTACAAAAGATCCAATCTATCGGGCGCACATCACCCTGTGTAAACTAACCTTTTCCTTCCTAACATTACGTGTATCACTACAGAACATACAGGGTAAGGCTACATTCACACGACCCATTCACTTAAATGGACACTGTGTGCTGTCCGCATCTGTATGTCCATTCCTATTTTTGTCCATTTGCGGACAAGGATAGGCATCGTTACAGTGGATCTGCAAAAAAAACGGATGCCATACGGAACATCTTCCTTTTTTTGCGGATCCGCAATTTGCAGACTGCAAAACACAATGTTCGTGTGAACGTAGCCTAATACAGCGCCCCATACCTCGTACATCCAGTGACGTCTCCTCTGATGTAGATCTTTTCTTTCCTCATCTTCTCCTTTCAGACCAGACGCCATTTTTCAGCCATTTCTCATCTCTGCAGTTTGACAGAAAAAAATCTTAGTTTACTACTTTTCCATCATCCTCCCATCTTCTGGACAAATCATCCTACCACCCCCAGTACTGTGCCACTAGTACCACACAGATAGTGCCCTTCAATAATTATTTGCACACAGTGTCCTAAAATAACTGCGCCCAGCAAATAGTGTCCCTGACAGTAATAGTTTAAACATAACGTCCCCCCCAGAAATAACTGTGCTGATACTGTGCCAGGGTGCCCCCACAGTAATAGTGCCCCCAAAGTCCCAACTAATAATTCTCTGCCAGAGTGCACTTGTTAGTAATAGTGCTCCCAACAGTACTAATGTCCCCACTGTGCCCCAGAAGTAATAATGCTTCCAATGTGCCAGTAAGTGCCCCCAAAATTTCACCCCAATAATGTGCCAGTAAGAAGTGTTCCCCACCCATAGATGCCCCCCAAATTATGTGCCAGTAAGAAATGCCACCAGTGCCCCCATGTGCCAGTAAGAAATGCCCCCAGTGCCCCCAT
Organism: Rhinella marina; assembly: GCA_900303285.1. NCBI lineage: Eukaryota > Metazoa > Chordata > Amphibia > Anura > Bufonidae > Rhinella > Rhinella marina. The sequence goes on along the minus strand of ONZH01021656.1, from coordinate 12,027 downwards.
GTGCCAGAAAAATGCCCCCAGTGCCCCCATGCCATAAATAAATGCCCCCAGTGCCAGTAAGAAATGCCCCCAGTGCCCCATGAGCCAGTAAAAATGCCCCCAGTGCCCCATGTGCCAGTAAAAATGCCCCCAGTGCCAGTAAAAATGAACCCATTGTGCCAGTAAAAATGCCCCCATTGTGCCAGTAAAAATGCCCCCAGTGCCCCATGTGCCAGTAAAAATGCCCCCAGTGCCCCATGTGCCAGTAAAAATGCCCCCATGGTGCCAGTAAATATGCCCCCATTGTGCCAGTAAAAATGCCCCCAGGGCCAGTAAAAATGCCCCCAGTGCCCCATTGTGCCAGTAAAAATGCCCCCAGTGCCAGTAAAATGCCCCAGTGCCAGTAAAAATGCCCCCAGTGCCCCATGTGCCTGTAAAAATGCCCCCAGTGCCAGTAAAAATGCCCCCAGTGCCTCATGTGCCAGTAAAAATGCCCCCAGTGCCAGTAAAAATGCCCCCAGTGCCCCATTGTGCTAGTAAAAATGCCCCAGTGCAGTAAAAATGCCCCCATGTGCACGTAAAAATGCCCCAGGGCCCCATTGTGCCAGTAAAAATGCTCCCAGTGCCAGTAAAAATGCCCCCAGTGCCCCATTGTGCCAGTAAAAATGCCCAGTGCCAGTAAAAATGCCCCCAGTGCCCCATGTGCCAGTAAAAATGCCCCCAGTGCCAGTAAAAATGCCCCAGTGCCAGTAAAAATGCCCCCAGTGCCAGTTAAAATGTCCCCAGTGCCAGTAAGAAATGCCCCCAGTGCCCCATTGTGCCAGTAAAAATGCCCCAGTGCCCCATGTGCCAGTAAAATTCCCCCAGTGCCAGTAAAATGCCCCCAGTGCCAGTAAAAATGCCCCCAGTGCCCCATGTGCCAGTAACAATGCCCCCATTGCCAGTAAAAATGCCCCATGTGCCAGTAAAAATGCACCCAGTGCCCCCCTGTGCCAGTAAAAATGCCCCAGTGCCCCATGTGCCAGTAAAATGCTACCAGTGCCCATAAAAATGCCCCCAGTGCCCCATTGTGCCAGTAAAAAATGCCCCAGTGCCCCCAATAGAGCTCCGGTCGGTGCTACAATAAAAAAAAAATTAACACTTATACTTACCTCTATGGTGCTGCAGCGATGCGATGCAGGCCTCTTCCGGCCTGTGTCCCGCGCTGTACGGCTCAGGCGGCCTATCAGAGGAACGGGCAGGGGAGACGCCTCTCCCTCCCCTGCTGCAGTACATAACGGCGATACAGATGACTATGGAGATGAGCGCTTCACAATGGAAGCGCTCATCTCCTCTGCCTTGCCGCCGCCCCCAAAAAATTATGCGCAGGGCCGCGCCGCACCTGCCTAATTGGCGGTGCGGCCCTGCAAGGGGGGACTGGACCGGCCCACGGAGGGCAGCGGCCCTTCTGGCATTTGCCAGAAGTGCCAGACGTCCAGTCCGGCCCTGTCTTTCAGGGTTCACGATGGGAAGTCGGGCGCATAGGGACACATTCTTACCCAAGAGCCTCTAACTGTCCACTTCGGATGCAACTAAACACTTTAAAACTGGAGGCCCCCACAAGCCAGGACAAGCTCTCCCATATGGGTTAAAATACGGTCCCTGTGCGCCCAACCCTCCCCACCCCTGTTTTCCTTCAAAGGTTTACTAGTCCCATTCTCTATAGTTTAGTCCCTACCTCTAACTTAGTGAGCATGAACATACTACTGCTCTCCCTCTCACCTTTCCATCATTCTACTGTAGTTTGAACTCATTACCATATAGACCCCAATACTACTCCATTTATATATGGTCCTACTGTTCTACTTCATGTTCAAAATGCTGATATTAATAATTCAGTTTATTAATGTTTTGTTTGCTATGTAAGTCTCCCTACCAATAACCCTCACTTCCCTGCCTCATCAACTTTTGACACCCTCCACTCACCTTTTTAAACACACAATTTATCACCTACCCCTCCTTCAGTTAGGCAGATCACTCACTTTAATCCATACATCATGGCATCCATCAAATTGATCTCATACAACACCAGAGGCTTTAATGCGGTGGTGAAAAGCAGTCACATTCTCCATCAGTTCAAGTAAGCTAATATTGACATATTGCTATTACAAGAGACACACTTCCTGAAAACGAAGACCCCTCTCTTTCAGAAACATCATTACACTCACTGGTTCCACTCACACTCAGACACTAAAAATTCTAAAGGTGTCTCCGTCGCTATAGCTAAGCATCTGTCATTCGAGCAAACAGACTTCCATGCAGATAAAGAAGGAATACTTCTTATTATATCTGGAAATCTGAATGGTCTGCTTGTTACATTGGCAAATATCTACGCTCCCAACACCCAACAAGCCTCTTGGCTACACAACGCATTGGCACTAATAGGAAACCTTACGAAAAGGGAACTCATCATCGGAGATTTCAATGTAGCACTGGACCCCCTATTAGATACATCACAAGGGAAATCCTCCCTCTCCTACAAAACTTACGTCACATAAAGAAATCCCTACAATCCTAAAGACAGGGACTATACCCTCTCCTCCACCCCACACAACTCCTACCACAGGATAGACGATTTCTTCTTACCGCATGCATGCTTCATAAAATCCAGGATATCAAGATATGCTCCAGCACGTTCTCAGACCATTTCCCAATAGAACTCATGCTCCAACTCTTCACCCATAACCCTACTAAACCCCCATGGAGATTAAATGAAACACTACTAACGATACCTTTGGTATACTCCAAGATTCAAAATTCATAGACTCCTACTTTTTACTAAACTCAAACAATGAAGTCTCTCCACCAATGGTATGGGAGGAACACAAAGCCACAATAAGAGGGGAATTTTTTTCAGCAGGCACATACCAAAAAAAGCAACGTAATTTGCAGATTCAGAACCTACAGACACGGATTGGAGTCTTGGAAAAATTACACAAACACTCTCTAGCCACCCTCATCTTCAACAACTCACTGAAGCCTGCTTACAACTTAGAGACTTATTAAATAAGAACCTAGCAAAAGTCTATATGTCAGTTCAGCATTCCTTCTACACTCATGGCGATAAAGCTTCAAAACTCATACTGTCCCTCATTAAAAAAAGGAAAGCCCGCACCTTCATCGCAGAGATCAAAACAGGAAAGGATCAAGTCACAACAAACCCCGAGTTGATAGAAAAAGAATTCATAAACTTCTATACTTCTCTATACCAATTAAATCCTGAAGAACACCTGACACAAGATACAATTTTCCATTATCAGACAGTTCCTATCGAACGTATCACTTCCGCAGATCCCAACATCCTCACATGCCACCTTACTCAAACCCTTCTCTTTAGATGAGGTCCATTCCGCCCTGTCGAGGACTTCAAAAAATAAGGCTCCTGGCCCAGACAGTCTTCCCAGCTCCTATTTTAAATCCTTCTCTGCAAAACTTCTACCACATAAGACCAACACCTTTAATGCAAACTTAAAGGGCTCACAGATCCATAAACAAGCACTAGAGGCCTATATTACATTAATACATAAAGAGGGGAAAGACCCGACTAACTGTGGCAGTTATAGGTCTATCTCACTGCTTAACATTGACCTAAAATTATTCGCAAGCCTATTTGCAACTAGAATGAGCCCTCTCTTATCCTCCTTAATCGCTCCCGAGCAGGTCGGGTTTGTCCCCGGGAGAGAAGGAAAAGACAATACCTTGAGGGTACTCTCTCTGTTACAAGTTGCAATAAAGAAGAAGCTCCCCTTAGTGCTCTTTGGAACAGACGTGGAGAAGGCCTTCGACAGGGTAGACGGGACTTACATGAGAGAAGTGCTGACACACTTAGGTTTCCCCCATCTCTTCGTAAACACCATACTAGCAATGTACTCATCCCTCTCGGCTAGACTTCGCATTAACCACTTTCCTCTCCTTTCCAAATTAAAAACGGTACAAGGCAAGGCTGCCCTCTATTACCACTCCTATTCATATTATCACTAAAACCTCTACTACAGACAATAAGAGAACACCGTGATATAAAAGGCTACACGTGCAGAAACTACACACACAGCCTGGCTGCCTATGAAGACAATATTTTGATTTTCATTACAAACCCTGAAACTGCATTTCCAGCTTTACAATCTATACTAACAAACTATGGCATCATATCCAATTTTAAAATAAGCGCCACTAAATCTCTGGGGCTCTGGGGATTAATATAAATGCACAAACCAAAAACTCTCTACAAACACAATATCCCTTCTCATGGCCACCCACACACATAACATACGTACCTAGGACTTAAAATTAGCCCTGCATGGAAAGACCTATATACGTACTCTTAACTAGGCTCCGATCCCCAAACTCTTCCAAGCTACCTTAGATTCAGATTCATGGTCTGTCCCATTCCTCTCCTGGATAGGTAGAAAAAACCTAATCAAGTTTATATTACTGCCTAAACTTTTGTATTTGTTCCAAACCCTCCATATCTATCTAACGCATTCTTTACATCCGTTAGACAAATCACCAATCACTATTTATGGCAGGGCAAAAGACCCCGGTTAAACAATGACCTCCTAACACAACACAAAACTCACAGTGGAATGGCCTTACCAGACTGGAGGCTATATTATGAAGCAGTTCACCTTTCCAGAACTATAACATGGGCGAGAGATGAAGGTAATAAACTTTGGACCTCCCTAGAGGCCCCTTAGCTTAGCCCCTCCCCCATTATGACTATTGCAGACATTCCAGATTTGTATTTATCCAAATACGCCAACATCCAATTAAAACTTTCAGACCTTCAACATATTCCTCTGACTTCGCTTTTAGACAAAGACCGCAATATAAACCCTTTTGAAAACTCATCACTCCCCCCCCTCCAGAGAAAACACATACAACTAATAGCGGCTCCCCTACTCAAACTAATAGAATCAAATAGAGAACTCACACAATTTGAAAAACTTATATCCATTAGAGCACTACCAAAACACCTCCTATCCCAACTCTATCATATCCTACAACTACTGAAATTCCCAGCTAATAGAACATATGTTGGGACATGGGGCAGAGATTTTAACACCACATGGTCACATGAGGAAATCAAACAAATCTACCGCCTCTCCCACAGTGTCTCACTCTGTACACGCCTACAAGAAAATTCCTTCAAACTAATTACAAGATGGTACCTCACTCCAGTTCGTCTCAGACAAATTAATTGCCTGAGCTCCGATATTTGCTAGAAATGCAAACAAGCTCAAGGCTCTTACTTGCACATGTGGTGGGCTTGTCCCACACTTCAACACTTCTGGACGGAGGTATTAGAAAGCACCAAGAAAATCTGCTCATTAAAAGAAGCACCCACACCCATCTCTGTACTACTAAACATCAGGATCCAACACATGTCTCGCAATACACAAAAACTATTTCAGTTTCTGACAGCCGCAGCTAAATCCCTCATCCCCCAACATTGGAACCAACCAACCTCACCCAAGGTAGCACAATGGCTCTTGAAAGTACACCACATTTTCCACATAGAAGAACTCTCTGCTTGGGAGAACAGATCACACCACACATTCCAAAAACTCTGGGACAGGCGGATTTCTTACTGGAAATCTGCCCCATGCATACTAACCCTAGTTAGTACAAATGAAAGGCCCCTGCTTAGCACCTGTACTTCAGCACTGCCCAGTGTTCTGCTTGATAAATTGATAATTTTCATATCATCTGAGGAGTGCTGATACGTACTGTTAGTACTTATTTCTTGTCTCTAAAAATTACCCCGAGATCGAGAGCCTCTACTCCGTCTTCCCCTGTAAGTTTTACATCGGGGTGCTTCTGGCTGAGTAGTAAATGTATTTGGAGCCCTAGTAGAGGTACTTTCCATCTTGCCCTCTGATGCAGACGGTTCAGTGTCACCTTCAAGGGCCTTGCTGGGTTTCTGACTATAGTCAAAAATATGCCCGTCCTTAAAGCAGGAACTCAGGATGATTGGTGAAGGTCTTAACCCCCTCAATTTGTTCCTGGAGGGAGGCACTATTTTTCTCATACACATTACGCTCTTCCTCTAATAAGAGAGACATCAAATGAAGAGATAATTTAATTGACTCTCTTTCCCATTTTTTAAGGAAATCCGGAGAGCGTATGCGAACCACTGGCATTAATGGGATCCTAAGTCTGCGAGGCACAATGCCCAACTTGAAATATGTCCATAGCGTTTTTATCTCCCATCATCCCAAATTTGGTCCTTATATGTGTTAGAAAGCTGTGCGTCGAGCTGTGCTTGAGTTATATCTGACACACTATTAGGGATAAGAATTGAGGCCACTTGGACATAGGCACTTGTGTACCAATTGTATGTTAGGCAGGACTCGCCACTGAATGTGGCGAAGGGAGCGTTATAGCCCTAGTGAGGTATTGATGGGTTGATAATAGAGATGAGCGAGCATACTCGTCCGAGCTTGGTGCTCGTTCGAGTATTAGGGTACTCGTAAGTGCTCGCTGCTCGGACGAGTATCTCGCCATGCTCGAGGAAATGGCAACTTCCGCATCGTGCTTTTTTGGCGCCTATAAACTCAGCCAATCACAAGCCAGGAGACTCTACGGTACACCCAGCATCACGTGGGACCCTTACATGTCGATAGCAGGGGTTGGCTGGCCTGATCAGGTGACCCTCGGCTCAGATGCTGTCTGGATGTCATTAGGGATAGTGCTGCTGCGTTTCAGGGAGAGTGTTAGGGCCTGTGTTTAGTTCTCTGTTAGGCAGGAATCACCCACAAAGAACCCAACAGCCCTTCTAAGGACTACAAGAAATTTTTTTTTGTCTCCTGGCTTGGCTGGCTGGCACTAGTAGTGCAGCTATCGCCATATATAACCCCTTTTTTTTAATTGTTATATCTCAGTGAAACAAATCCATTGCACACAGCAGTGTGGAACCATTCTGTGTGTCACAGTTCAGTACACTCACTATTTTCTGTCCAGGTGACACTGTCTGTACGTCACTTAACCCTTACACTCCCAGCGCCGTACATGTATGGCACTGGGGCGTACATGTATGGCACTGGGGCGATGCGGGCACATGGCTCCTGCTCGCTAGTGCGGTGGGCGTCATGGCCGGCAAGTCTCTGCAGTTTCTAACAGCAGAGACTTGCCGCTACTTACCTGATCGGCGGCGTCTTGCTGGGCCTTTAGATGCCGTGATCACATGTGATCACGGCATCTAGTTGCGTCTGAACCCGGAAGCGTACGCTTCCGGGTGATGTACAGATGCCCCGAGTGGCCAATCGGGGTGTCTGTACACCATATGAAAACTGTAATCCTCGCTGGTGAGGATTATAGTTTTCAAAGTGCAATTCTTATTCTGGCCACTAGATGGCAGGCCAGGATAAGAAATGAGCAATTCTTGGATTTATCTCAGTCTAGTAAATCCCTGATTGCTCATAAAGAAAAAAAAAACAATATATTAGCTCATATCTGAGCTTTAAAATAAAAAAATTATCAATAAAAATTTTTTAAAAAATGTTAAAAAATATATAAAAAAATATATATAGAAGTTCAAATCACCCCCCTTTCTGTATAATTAAAAAATAAATACCTAAATAACAATAAATATAGACATCACGGGTATCACCGTGACCGAAAACGCCCATACTTTTAAAATATAAAAAAAAATTCCAATACGGCGAATTGTCTGGCGGAAAAAAGCGTCCAAATGGCGATTCGCCGTTTTTTGATCGCTTTTTTTTTCTCAAAAAAATTAAATAAAAAGTGATCAAAAAGTCATACACACCCCAGAATGGTGTCAATAAAAACTTCAGATCGCTCCGCAAAAAATGAGCCCCCATACAGTTCCGTACACATAAATACCAAAAAGTGGTCAAGATATGACAAGGGAAAAAAAAAAAAAAAGGGCAACTTTCTAATTATTTTATCACTATCAAAACGCAGGAAAAACTATACATATTAGGTATTGCCGGATTCGTACTGACCAGTAGAATGAAAGTAACTGGTCAGTTTTAATGCACATCGAACGCTGTAAATAAGAAACCCGTAGAACTGTAGCGAAATAGCGTTTTTTTTTGCAATTTCACCTGATTTGGAATTTTTTTCCAACCACACCATATCAAATATTAAATGGCGGCGTTGGAAAGTACAACTTGTCCCGCAAAAAACAAGCCCTCATACAGCTATGTGAACAGAAAAATAAAACTTATGGCTATAAAAGTTATGGCTGTTTGAAGGCAGGAAGCGCAAAACGAAAATGCATAACCGAAAAAACCTCCGGGAGTGAAAGGGTTAATCCAACCAGGTCTTTTGCTCTCACGTATATAGCTTGATCACAAAAATCTCTGTGCGACATTTGTCTGGGTCGCAGTCAAAATAGCCACCATTAACAGGGTGTGAGTTAGGTCTACGATAGTTTCTGCACGTCACATTCCAAAAAAAACAAAACTACAAAAAAAATATATTAAAAAAAAAAATAAAAAAAATAGTTTTTTTGTTGTTTTAGCTCAGTGATACAAATCCATTTCACACAGCAGTGTGGAACCATTCTGTGTGTCACAGTTCAGTACACTCACTCCAATCCGTATTTTCTGTCCAGGTGACACTTTCTGTACGTCACGTAATCCAACCGGGTCTTTTGCTCTTACGTATATAGCTTGATCACAAAACTCTCTGTGCGACATTTGTCTGGGTCGCAGTCAAAATAGCCACCATTAACAGGGTGTGAGTTAGGTCTACGATAGTTTCTGCACGTCACGTTCAAAAAAAAAAAAACTACAAAAATATATATAAAAAAATATATTAAAAAAATAGTTTTTTTGTTGTTTTAGCTCAGTGATACAAATCCATTTCACACAGCAGTGTGGAACCATTCTGTGTGTCACAGTTCATCTGTCCACTTACTCCAATCCGTATTTTCTGTCCAGGTGACTCTTTCTTTACGTCACTTAATTAAACCAGACTAAACAAGTTTGTGGGTTTCAGTACACCAGGCACATTTATTTTTTATTTTTTATATAATACACTTATATACAGAAAATGTTGAACCCCAGGGCTAAGGGTCGAGGACGAGGGCGTGGGCATTCAATTACTGCAGGGGGCAGAGGCCGTGGTCCTGGGCAGGGTGAGACAGTACCTGCTGATGAGGGAGCAGGGGAACGCCGCAGAGCTACACTCCCTAGCTTCATGTCTGAACTTACAGGGACTCGTGGTAGAGGACTGTTGAAACCACAACAGTGCGAACAGCTGATGTCGTGGATTGCGGACAATGCTTCAAGTAATTTGTCCACCAGTCAGTCTTCCACGCATTCCACCCACGTTACCCAAGGGAGCACTCCTCTGGCTCCTCCACCTCAACCTCCTATCCCCCAGTCTGCCCCCTCCCAGGAAAATTTGGAATGCGATCCGGCATACTCTCAGGAACTGTTTTCTGGACCCTTCCCAGAGTCACAAACCACTTCTCAGGTTGCTGCTGACCTCATTCCCGATGCCCAAGTTTTCCAACTGTCGCAGTCTGTGGGTGATGATGATGATGATGACAATGTTGAGTTAGTGGAAGAAGTTTGTAAACATGTGTCGGAAGATGAGGAGACACAGTTGTTAGACAGTGGTGAAGTTGTTGTCAGGGCAGCAAGTCCGAGGGGGGAGCAGACTGAGGAATCGGAGGATGACGAGGTGACTGACCCAAGCTGGGTAATATGCCGAGTGAAGACAGTGCTTCTGAGGCGGAGGCGAGTGCTGCACCAGAACAGGTTGGAAGAGGCAGTGGTGTGGCCAGAGGGAGAAGAAGGGCCAGAGCTGGTGCATTAGCAGCAACTGTTTCACGTAGTGAAGCTCCCGTGGCGAGGCCTAGATGTTCGCAAGTCTGGAGGTTCTTTAAAGAAAGTGAGGATGACCGATGGACTGTGGTGTGCAACCTGTGCCACACCAGGATCAGCAGGGGTGCCACCACTACTAGCCTAACCACCACCAGCATGCGCAGGCATATGAGTGCTAAACACCCCACTCAATGGAAACAAGGCCGGGTCACACCACTGCTCCTTCCCCTGTGTCACTCGCTTCCTCTGCTAGTCAACACCCTGCGTCACTCGCTGCCTCTGCTAGTCAACCCCCTGCCCAGGACCCCGGCACGAGTGCCTCCTGCCGGAAAACCACACCTTCGCCTTCACAATCCTCCACATTGTCCACCAATGTGTCCCAGCGCAGCGTTCAGATGTCTTTAAAGCAGACGCTGGAGCGCAAGAGGAAATACAGTTCCACCCACCCACATGCCCAAGCCCTCAACGTCCACATCTCCAAATTGCTTAGCCTGGAGATGCTGACCTATAGGCTGGTAGAGACCGAGGCCTTTCGAAATCTCATGGCGGTGGCTGCCCCTCGGTATTCAGTCCCCAGCCGCCACTATTTTTCCAGATTTGCCGTCCCAGCCCTACACCAGCACGTGTCACAGAACATCATCCGTGCCCTGACCAACGCTGTTTCTGAGAAGGACCACCTAACCACGGACACGTGGACAAGTGCTGCCGGGCAGGGACACTATATCTCACTGACGGCACATTGGGTTAACTTGGTGGAGGCTGGGACCGAGAATGACTCTGGGGCCGCTCATGTACTGCCCACACCGAGGATTGCGGGGCCTACCTCGGTCACGGTCTCTCAGACGTACTATGCCTCCTCCTCCTCCGACCCCTCCTCCTCCTCCTCCACCAGCGGTTCCTCAAGACATACCTCAATCAGTCTGATTTGCTCACCAAGGTGCGCCGCATCTGTGCGCATTTCCGCAAGTCGACCACAGATGCTGCCACTCTCAGGGCAGCGCAGCGCCGCCTACAACTGCCCGCTCACCGACTGTTGTGCGACGTGCCCACGAGATGGAATTCGACATTAAACATGTTATCCAGAGTTTACCAGCAGCGCAGAGCGATTGTAGACTGCCAGATGTCAACTTCCACCAGAACTGGTAGTCAGGTCAGTCGGATTCCTCAAGTCTACAATGAGGAGTGGACGTGGATGTCTGATATCTGCCAGGTGTTGAGCAACTTTGAGGAGTCAACACAGATGGTCAGCGGCGATGCCGCCATTATCAGCCTCACCATCCCGCTGCTTTGCCTGTTGAAAAACTCAGTGCTCAGCATCAAGTCGGATGCTTTGCGCTTGTCAGAAGAGACGGTGGAGGAAGATATGTCGCTTGATAGCCAGAGCACCCTCCGATCTGTTTCTCAGCACGTATCGGAGGAGGGGGATGAGGATGAGGAGGAAGAGGAGGAGAATGTCGGTGAGACGTAGAGGGTACCAGTGCTCAGTCCTTAACTCTTGAGCGTGTATGGGCTGAAGAGGAGGACTTGGAGGAGGAGGAGGAGGAGGAGGAAATGGAGAGTCAGGCGAGTGAGGAGAGGGAATTATTGCGTGTTGGGACTCTGGCGCACATGGCAGACTTCATGTTAGGCTGCCTATCCCGTGACCCTCGCGATAGAAGAATTTTTTCAAACACTGATTACTGTGTGTTCACTCTCCTGGACCCACGGTACAAGCAGAACCTTTCCACTGTCATCCCTGCAGAGGAAAGGAGTATGAGAGGGAATATATCAATAGGCCCTGGTGCACAAGCTGAAACAATTCTTCCCATCTGACGCCGCTAGTGGCAGAGGGCATGGTTCTGTGGGCCAAGTAGCGGGGGAGAGGAGGCGAGGCAGGCAGCTTGTCCAGCACTGGCAGGGGAACGCTCTCCAAAGCCTTTGCCAGTTTTATGTCACCCCAGCAAGACACTGTCACCTGTCCCCAGTCTAGGCAGAGTAGGGGGAAGCTGTACAGAAAGATGGTGAGGGAGTACCTAGCTGACGCATACAAACGTCCGACTATCACTCTGCTCCATACAACTACTGGTTTCAAAGCTGGACACGTGGCCGAACTGCGCTGTACGCCTTGGAGGTGCTGCTGCCCTGCCGCTAGCGTTGTCAGAGCGGGTTCAGTGCAGCTGGTGGCGTCATCAACATAAGCTACACGCCTGTTAACTGACAGCGCTGACAG
>ONZH01021655.1:0-27690 GCA_900303285.1 Rhinella marina | reverse complement strand
AGGTTACGCCCGTTGTCACACACAACCATGCCTGGCTTGAGGTTCAGCGGTGCCAGCCACACATCGGTCTGCGCCGTGATGCCCTGTAACAGCTCTTGGGCGGTGTGCCTTTTGTCACCTACGCTCAGCAGTTTGAGCACCGCCTGCTGGCGCTTACCCATGGCACTGCTGCTGCGCCTAGAGCTACCGACTGAAGGCGCCATGCCCACGGATGGTAATTCGGTGGAGGAGGAGGAGGAGGGGTTGGAGGAGGAGGCATAGTACGTCTGAGAAACCATGACCGAGGTAGGCCCCGCAATCCTCGGTGTGGGCAGTACATGAGCGGCCCCAGGGTCAGTCTCGGTCCCAGCCTCCACCAAGTTAACCCAATGTGCCGTCAGTGAGATATAGTGTCCCTGCCCGGCAGCACTTGTCCACGTGTCCGTGGTTAGGTGGACCTTCTCAGAAACAGCGTTGGTCAGGGCACGGATGATGTTCTGTGACACGTGCTGGTGTAGGGCTGGGACGGCACATCGGGAAAAATAGTGGCGGCTGGGGACCGAATACCGAGGGGCAGCCACCGCCATGAGATTGCGAAAGGCCTCGGTCTCTACCAGCCTATAGGGCAGCATCTCCAGGCTAAGCAATTTGGAGATGTGGACGTTGAGGGCTTGGGCATGTCGGTGGGTGGAACTGTATTTCCTCTTGCGCTCCAGCGTCTGCTGTAAAGACAGCTGAACGCTGCGCTGGGACACATTGGTGGACGCTGTGGAGGATCGTGGAGGCGAAGGTGTGGTTTTCCGGTGGGAGGCGCTTGTTCCGGGGTTCTGGGCAGGGGGTTGACTAGCAGAGGCAGCGAGTGACACAGGGGAAGGAGCAGTGGTGTGACCCACAGGAGGTGGTGAACGGCCTTGGTTCCATTGAGTGGGGTGTTTAGCACTCATATGCCTGCGCATGCTGGTGGTGGTTAGGCTAGTAGTGGTGGCACCTCTGCTGATCCTGGTGTGGCACAGGTTGCACACCACAGTCCGTCGGTCATCCTCACTTTCTTTAAAGAACCTCCAGACTTGCGAACATCTAGGCCTCGCCACGGGAGCTTCACTACGTGAAACAGTTGCTGCTGATGCACCAGCTCTGGCCCTACTTCTCCCTCTGGCCACACCACTGCCTCTTCCAAGCTGTTCTGGTGCAGCACTCGCCTCCGCCTCAGAAGCACTGTCTTCACTCAGCTTATTAACCCAGCTTGGGTCAGTCACCTCGTCATCCTCCGATTCCTCAGTCTGCTCCCCCCTCGGACTTCCTGCCCTGACAACAACTTCACCACTGTCTGACAACCGTGTCTCCTCATCGTCCGACACCTCTTTACAAACTTCTTCCACTAAGTCAACATTGTCATCATCATCACCCACAGACTGCGACAGTTGGAAAACTTGGGCATCGGGAACGAGGTCAGCAGCAACCTGAGAAGTGGTTTGTGACTGTGGGAAGGGTCCAGAAAACAGTTCCTGAGAGTATGCCGGATCGCATTCCAAATTTTCCTGGGAGGGGGCAGACTGGGGGGAAGGAGGTTGAGGTGGAGGAGCCAGAGGAGTGCTCCCTTGGGTAACGTGGATGGACTGCGTGGAAGACTGACTGGTGGACAAATTACTTGAAGCATTGTCCGCAATCCACGAGATCAGCTGTTCACACTGTTGTGGTTTCAACAGTCCTCTACCACGTGTCCCTGTAAGTTGAGACATGAAGCTAGGGAGTGTAGCTCTGTGGCGTTCCCCTGCTCCCTCATCAGCAGGTACTGTCTCACCCTGCCCAGGACCACGGTCTCTGCCCCCTGCAGTAATTGAATGCCCACGCCCACGCCCTCGTCCTCGACCCTTAGCCCTGTATTATATAAAAAAAATAAAATAAATGGGCCTGCTGTACTGAAACCCACAAACTTGTTCAGTCTGAACAAGTAAATCTATTGCTGGATAAGTTAGATCAAAATTACGTCTGTTATTACGTACCGTGCAGTATGGAGCAATTACACGGAAACTATTAGATTAGGCAGACTTGGTCTGCTTAAGTGCAACCCAGACAAATGTCGCACAGAGATTTTTGTAAAGTAGCTGTATAAGTGAGAGCAAAAGACCTGGTTTAATTAAGTGACGTACAGAAAGTGTCACCTGGACAGAAAATACGGATTGGAGTGAGTGTACTGAACTGTGACACACAGAATGGTTCCACGCAGCTGTGTGAAATGGATTTGTATCACTGAGATAAAACAACAAAAAAAACTATTTTTTTTATATATTTTTTTATATATTTTTTTTAGTTTTGTTTTTTTTGGAACGTGACGTGCGGAAACTATCAGAGAGCTAACTGACACCCTGCTGACGGTGGATATTTTGACTGCAACCCAGACAAATGTCGCACAGAGATTTTTGTGATCTAGCTGTATGAGTGAGAGCAAAAGACCTTGTTTAATTAAGTGACGTACAGAATGTGTCACCTGGACAGAAAATACGGATTGGAGTGAGTGTACTGAACTGTGACACACAGAATGGTTCCACACTGCTGTGTGAAATGGATTTGTATCACTGAGATATAACAATAAAAAAAAAGGGGGGGGTTATATATGGTGATAGCTGCACTACTAGTGCCAGCCAGCCAGCCAGGAGACAAAAAAAATGTCTTGTAGCCCTTAGAAGGGCTGTTGGGTTCTTTGTGGGTGATTCCTGCCTAACAGAGAACTAAATGCAGGCCCTAACACTGTCCCTGAAAGGCAGCAGCTCTATCCCTAACGACATCCAGACGGCATCTGAGCCGAGCACCGCGGCAGTTACTAGTATATTCCAGGGTCACCTGATCAGGCCAGCCAACCCCTGCTATCGACATGTAAGGGCCCCACGTGATGCTGGGTGTACCGCAGAGTCTCCTGGCTTGTGATTGTTGGAGTTTATAGGCGCCAAAAATGCACAATGCGGAAGTTGCCATTTCCTCAAGCATGGCGAGATACTCGTCCGAGCAGCGAGCACTTACGAGTACCCTAATACTCGAACGAGCACCAAGCTCGGACAAGCATGCTCGCTCATCTCTAGTCAAGATACAAAAGGCAATATCAAGTTGCCTTTCCTCCATTTTCCTTCTTCTGTGAGCTTATAAAGAACATTACAGAGACTAAGAATGACCCAAGCATCTCTTACAGTCAGTCTAGTGGTCCTACTTCACCTCCTCCTAAGTATGACAGTGCATTCTCTAATTATGACACTAAACTATGTAAAGTAATTAACACAGAAGAGGACAGTACACTGCTACAGATGGATCTGGATAGACTGGAGGCTTGGGCAGAGAAGTGGCAGATGAGGTTTAACACTGACAAATGTAAGGTTATGCATATGGGAAGGAATAATGCAAGTCACCAGTACATACTAAATGGTAAAATATTGGGTAACTCTGACATGGAAAAGGACCTATGAATTTTAGTGAACAGCAAACTAAGCTGCAGAAACCAGTGTCAGACAGCTGCTGCCAAGGCCAATAAGATAATGGGCTGCATCAAAAGAGGCATAGATGGCGGTGATGAGAACATAGTCCTGCCACTTTACACATCACTAGTCAGACCACACATGGAGGACTGTGTACAGTTCTGGGCTCCTGTGAACAAGGCAGACATAGCAGAGCTGGAGAGGGTTCAGAGGAGGGCAACTAAAGTAATAACTGGAATGGGTGGACTACAGGACCCAGAAAGATTATCAAAATTAGGGTTATTCACTTTAGAAAAAAGACGACTGAGGGGAGATGTAATAACTATGTATAAATATATCAGGGGTCAGTACAGAGATCTCTCCCATCATCTATTTATCCCCAGGACTGTGACTGTGACGAGGGGACATCCTCTGCGTCTGGAGGAAAGAAGGTTTGTACACAGACATAGAAGAGGATTCTTTACGGTAAGAGCAGTGAGACTATGGAACTCTCTGCCTGAGGAGGTGGTGATGGTAAGTTCACTATAAGAGATCAGGAGGGGCCTGGATGTATTTCTGGAGGTAATAATATTACAGGTTATAGTTACTAGAGATGGGTCGTTGATCCAGGGAGTTATTCTGATGTCTGATTGGAGTCGGGAAGGAATTTTTCCCCCTAAAGTGAGGAAAATTGGCTTCTACCTCACAGGGGTTTTTTTTCCTTCCTCTGGATCATCTTGTAGGATAACAGGAAGAACTGGATGGACAGAGGTCTTTTTTTGGCCTTATAAACTATGTTACTATGTATGTTGAAACCATTGTAAGTTGAGTAATTGGTTCCAAAGCTCCAAAATGTTATCCAAGATAAGTGGAAATGAAGATTTAAGAAAAATAAGCAGATAACTAAGACAGATAAAGCAAGTCCTTACATATAACTGTCAGGAATAGCTGCTAACTGGCCACTAATACAGCGATTTTACCAGAGAAGTGGCCTTGATTGGTTGGGTCTGAGTCTAAGACATTGTATGTGGAGTCTGGTTTCAACTTACGATGGGTCAGAAAAGACCATTGTATGTTGAAAATATTGTATCCTGAGGCCATTGTATCTTGAGCGATCACTGTATTGACTTGAGGGTGGTTTATTTACTGTGGAAAATGTCACGTGTTTTCTTCCCACTGCGATTGGACGGCGCTACAGCCACGGAGAAGGAGACGCCCATTGAGAATCCCTGGCATCTCCTCCTCCCTGTTCCGATGCTATGCATTAGCATAGCACGCGCCAGAACTTTAGAGGGGCACAGCAGGCGAACGGATCATAGAACTTTATGATTTAAAGTGGTTGTCTGGGAATTAGAAAATGAAAATACTTAAATATTACTTTATGATAAATATATTCCCAAATACCTTTTATTAGTTAGAGGGGCTAGTTTTGTCTGGGGAGCAATCATTAGGAGAAATAAAATGGCCGCCGTCCTATTAGTACACACAGAACCTGTCCTAATCACACAGGAGGACAAGTTACTTCACAACACTGAGGTAAAGAGCTGCCTCATCCTCCTCTCTCCTCTGTGGGAATGGAAAGGATGAGGAGACATGAAGTACAGAGAGGAGGGTTGGGATAATGAGCAGCAGCACTTCTATGTAATCTCCATTATCACAGCTCCATATGACCACAGTCCGTCCTCTCTATACTTCATGTCTCTTCTGAACTAAATTCCCCAAAGATTCAGCTAAAGTTCTTATCAGCTATATTCAGGATCATAATCCCTGACAAGCAGAGCAGAGAGGATGATGAGGCAGCTCTTTACCTCAGTGTTGTAAAGTAACTTGTGTGATTAGGACAGGTTTTGTGTGAACTGATGGGACAGTGGCCATTTTGTTTCCCCTGATGATTGCTCCCTAGACAAAACGAGCCATTATAAATAATGAAAGGTATTTGGGAATATATTTATCATAAAGTAATATTTAAGTATTTTGATTTTCTTAATTCTTGGAGAACCCCTTTAAATGATAAACAGTATGTTTGGAAAAAGGAAAACACTGAATTCCAGCATAAAAACCTCCCATCCGCGAAGCACAGTTTTGGAAGTATCATGGTTTGGGCCTGTTTTGCTGCATCTGGGCCAGGACATCTTGCCATCAGTTATAGAACAATGAATTCTCAATTATACAAGCAAATTCTAAATGAAAATGTCAGAACATCCCTCCGAGAACTGAATCTCAAGAGAACGTTGGTCATGCAGGAAGACAACGTCCCTAAGCATACAAGTGGTTCTACCAAAGAACGGTTAAAGAAAAATAACGTTTTGGAATGACAAAGTCAAAGTCCAATAGAAATTTTGTGGAAGGACCTGAAGCGAGCAGTTCATGGGTGGAAGCCCACCAACAAAACAGAGTTGAAGCTGTTTTGTATGGGGAATTGGGCAAAAATTCCTTCAAGCCGATCTGCAGGACTAATAAACATTTACCAGAACTGTTTAGATGCAGTTACTGCTGTACAAGGGGGTCACACCAGATACTGAAAGCTAAGGTTCACATACTTTTGCCCCCCAAAGACGTCATATTAGATAATGTCCCTCAATAAATGACCACATCTAATAATTTTGACCCATATGTTTCACTTTCATCTTTACCTACATTTAGTACTCGTGCGAAAATCAGATGTAGTTTTTGGTCAAATTTTTTGCAGAAATATAAAATATTTTGAAGGGTTTGCAAACTGTAGGTTCAAATCTAACCAAAAACAACATCTACATGGAGTTTGCATGTTCTCCCCGTGTTTTTTGTTGGTTTCATCCAGGTACTCCAGTTTCCTTGCTGTCCCCAGTAGGTTGTGAGCCCTACAAGCCCTACTGTGGGACAGCAAGTAATGATAATGTCTGTAAAGCGCTGTGGATTATGGTGGTGCTATACAAGCAAGTAAAATAAATAAATAGTTTAGGTTAAGTTTATTCAGAAATCTAAGTAAGAATTCTGAAGGGTTCACAAACTTTCAAGCACCACTGTATGTCTCCTTTGTGCTTCATAAATGTGTTTAGTGCCTTAAAGGGGTTCTCCCATGAATAATGTAAAAAATGAAAATCCAACATCATATAGTCCATAACAATACCTTTCTAACAAAGCTAGAACCAGCCCTGTACCTCACATGGATCCACAGATCTCCCCATTCATTGCTCTACTAGATTTATATCAAGCTGGAAGCTAAAGAGGAGTGTCTTTTTTGCTGAAGCTCAGGAGGCATGTCTCAGCTCTCCCTACCACAGCTCAGGAGGCGTGTCTCAGCTCTCCCTATCACAGCTCAGGAGGCGTGTCTCAGCTCTCCCTATCACAGCTCAGGAGGCGTGTCTCAGCTCTCCCTATCACAGCTCAGGGGGCGTGTCCAAGCTCTCCCTATCACAGCTCAGGAAGCAGTTGAAGGATGAAACTGAGCATGTGCGGGCTTCTCAGTGAGCAGGTCAAAGAAATGAGAAATTAAGTGGCACTATACAGATACATTTTATTGTATAACTCAGTGGCTATACAGAATTTTTAATTAAATGTAATTACAAAAGTATTCAGATCCAGGTGCTGGTTTGAAAACTGTAGAATATTTTTCGTAGGACAACCCCTTTAAGTTAATGGGGAGACACTAACAGCAAAAATGGTAAATCTCCCAGTGGAGCGTCTCAGTACAAACTAGCCCTTTACCTATGTTGAGGTGGATGACTTCAGCTCATGGTTGTAGACCCCATGGCGGGCAGTGCACATTGAAATAATTGAATCTATGGATTTTTCCCATTCCACAAACGCCCTCCAAAGATTTTCTGCATCAAAAGACCTGTCAAACAACTGAAGTCTGACTGTGGCACAAACTTCACTGGAGGCTGCAAAGAACTACAGTTTGACAATTTCTTGTCTAACAATGGGGGCACTTGGTTGTTCAACATCCCCCCCACCACCACCACCACATTCATTTCTATATGGCAAGATTCTGGGAACTCATGATCAGGATTGATCAGGATTGTATGTAGAATCATGGGCCACCAGTCTTCTCTTACCCTGCCGACATTAGTCTTCTTTTTTGCAGTATCTCCTATAATCAATGCAAGACCACTAGTCCTAGTGTCTTTGGGCCATGACGGTTCGACCATTGCAACCCCAGCCACTTTTCCTACGCATAAAATTGGGACTGGTCCAATTGCTCCAGGCACTTTCAACAATAGCAACATTTACAGACACCAATGGAAATAGGTGCAACCCCAGTCTAATGTGTTCTGGAACTGTGGAAGACAGAGTAGCTCCATATGCTTCAAAGCAGTCACCAATGGCAGACATCAAAGCTCAACCTTTAGGCAGATGACCTTTTTCCTGTAAGGGATAAAGAATCTCATCTCAATGAATGTCTAGTGGGTCTCATCACCAGATTTATGCATGGCAAAGAGGGGAAGACCTAGAAAGTGGACATTTAGGTAAATAAAGAAGGCTCAGTCTGAGTTCCTCAGCCAAATCACTGAACTGGTTGCAGCTACCCCAACCTAAAGATGGGTTTCTTAGATGAAACCTTTATATTTTAGCCACAGAATTTGGACTAATGTTATAATTGCTTATTATTTTTTTGCAATTATTATCTTTGCATATTTTATCTTTATTGACTTTCAGGTCTCAAGATCCACTAATTTCATACAAGAAGCCTTTTGTTATTGTTGCAAATTTATTGTGAAATCTAAAGATTTCAGACAGGGAGCGTCATGTCCCATATCTTCATGGTTTATATGCACAACCTTATTGCTTTTATTGCAATGTAGCTGCTGTTTGAAGTTTGCCCCTGCACTGATGTAATTGGCCTCCAGTGCCTGTCACTCTGTGAGTAGGTAGTATCTGCATGTAGCTGTACAGTGGGGCCCCAGAATGAATTTACTGGTAGACCCTAGGCACCCCAGTCCGACACTGACTGTAAACTACACATTGTGCAACACAGGAGTTCTCAACCACACACTGTCCCACCCAGGAGTTCTCAACCACTTACTGTCCCACCCAGGAGCTCTCAACAACACATTGTCCCACCCAGGAGCTCTCAACAACACATTGTCCCACCCAGGAGCTCTCAACAACACATTGTCCCACCCAGGAATTCTCAACCACACACTGTTCCACTCAGGAGCTCTCAACCACACACTGTCCCACCCAGGAGTTCTCAACAACACATTGTC
This sequence comes from Rhinella marina, assembly GCA_900303285.1. Taxonomy (NCBI): domain Eukaryota; kingdom Metazoa; phylum Chordata; class Amphibia; order Anura; family Bufonidae; genus Rhinella; species Rhinella marina. The sequence continues at coordinate 19,079 of ONZH01021655.1, read as the reverse complement.
CCACCCAGGAATTCTCAACCACACATTGTCCCACCCAGGAGTTCTCAACCACACACTGTCCCACCCAGGAATTCTCAACCACACTCTGTTCCACTCAGGAGCTCTCAACAACACATTGTCCCACCCAGGAATTCTCAAGCACACACTGTTCCACTCAGGAGCTCTCAACCACACACTGTCCCACCCAGGAGTTCTCAACCACACATTGTCCCACCCAGGAGTTCTCAACCACACACTGTCCCACCCAGGAGCTCTCAACCACACACTGTCCCACCCAGGAGTTCTCAACCACACATTGTCCCACCCAGGAGTTCTCAACCACACATTGTCCCACCCAGGAATTCTCAACCACACACTTTTCCACTCAGGAGCTCTCAACCACACACTGTCCCACCCAGGAGCTCTCAACCACACATTGTCCCACCCAGGAGTTCTCAACCACACATTGTCCCACCCAGGAGTTCTCAACCACACACTGTCCCACCCAGGAGCTCTCAACCACACACTGTCCCACCCAGGAGTTCTCAACCACACATTGTCCCACCCAGGAATTGTCAACCACACACTGTTCCACTCAGGAGCTCTCAACCATGCACTGTCCCACCCAGGAACTGTAAACCACACATGGTGCCACCCAGGAACTCTCTACCACACACTGTCCCATGCAGAAACTCTCAAACACACATTGTCCCACCCAGGAGCTCTGTACCACACACTGTCCCACCCAGGAGTTCTCAACCACACATTGTCCCACCCAGGAGTTCTCAACCACACATTGTCCCACCCAGGAGTTCTCAACCACACACTGTCCCACCAAGGAGCTCTCAAAAATGCAGTGTCCTGCCCAGGAGCTCTCAACCACACACTGTCCCACCCAGGAGTTCTCAACCACACATTGTCCCACCCAGAAGGTCTCAACAACACAGTGTCCCACCCAGGAATTCTCAACCACACACTGTCCCACCCAGGAGCTCTCAACCACACACTGTCCCACCCAGGAGTTCTCAACCACACATTGTCCCACCCAGGAGTTCTCAACCACACACTGTCCCACCAAGGAGCTCTCAAAAATGCAGTGTCCTGCCCAGGAGCTCTCAACCACACACTGTCCCACCCAGGAGTTCTCAACCACACATTGTCCCACCCAGAAGGTCTCAACAACACAGTGTCCCACCCAGGAATTCTCAACCACACACAGGAGCTCTCAACCATGCACTGTCCACCCAGGAACTATAAACCACACATTGTGCCACCCAGGAACGCTCCACCATGCACTGTCCTACCTAGGAGCTGTCAACCATATATTGTTCCACCCAGGAGCTCTCTACCACACACTGTCCCATGCAGAAACTCTCAAACACACATTGTCCCACCCAGGAGCTCTGTACCACACACTGTCCCACCCAGGAGCTCTGTACCACACACTATCCCACCCAGGAGCTTACAGCCACACACTTTTCCATCTAGTAGCTCTCAACCACAAACTGTTCTATCCAGGAGCTCTCTACCACACTGTCCCATCCAGAAGCTCAAAACCACGCACTTTTCCACCCAGCCACACATTGTCTCACACAGGAGCTGTCAACCACACATATATTTGTCACCATTGTTCCTTGTTATGGGTTAGTCACAGATGTTTTCTGATGGGCAATGTTAGATGCATAGGTGGAACTTATGAGGTCAAAAACAAGAAGACTCCAGGTCTACATTTTGTCCTCTGTGTGATCACCAATAATAATCACATACCGACCTAATACTTCTCACAGCTGAGAGCTTGCTACAGTTGTATTCAGTGTAGACAATAATCCCAGAACTAAACAGTCTGGACTCCAGGGTGATAAATTTTAAACCAGGAGAGAGATTGTCTAGACTAGACATAGTTATAACAAGAGAAGAATCAGGCCTGCATAGGTATTTCCTTTTTCAAACAAGCGGAAATCTTAAAAATAGTAGTCAGAATAACACTAAGTATGGAAGAAAGCTGCAAGCTCCTCCATTGTAGGGAACCCCCACAACAACGGGGTGCTAGTGGGTTGTCATGAGAGTCAGGGAGCTAATAAAGGCAGCCAAGTATGCCGTTTCTATGGGCCCCTGTTGGGAAGGAATAGACTCTTAAATGTCCTGGATAGATGTGTTCATCAGGCTGGGTTTAGGAGAAGCCTCTAGTCTGTGCACGCCCGCATTCCTGCATATATGGAGACAGCATGCTGACATTTCCATTCCTTCTCAGGAGGAGGATTCCCCTCACTGCAGTGACCTCCTACAGATTATGTTGGTAGATTGTACAGGTGGTGCCAAACTGCCAATGCCTGAGCCACATGAGGCCTAAAAGGACATCTGGGACAGCCATAGCGGCTAAGCTGGGGGGGGGGGGTCGGGATGCCTCTAGGGGTCAGTTCACACATGGCAGATGTGTTGCAGAAATGTCTGTCCAGTTCATCTGAACTCGGCGTGCAGATATCCATGTGCTTGCCGCCAAAACAACCCCATTCTAATGAATGGAACTGCACTTCACTTACACTGGGCATATTACTGTGCGGGGGCACATAACTGGGCATATTACTGTGCGGGGGCACATAACTGGGCATATTACTGTGAGGGGGCAGATAACTGGGCATATTACTGTGAGGGAGAACATAACTGGGCATATTACTGTGAGGGAGCACATAACTGGGCATATTACTGTGAGGGGGCACATAACTGGGCATATTACTGTGAGGGGGCACATAACTGGGCATATTACTGTGAGGGGGCAGATAACTGGGCATATTACTGTGAGGGGGCACATAACTGGGCATATTACTGTGAGGGAGCACATAACTGGGCATATTACTGTGAGGGGGCACATAACTGGGCATATTACTGTGAGGGGGCACATAACTGGGCATATTACTGTGAGGGGCACATAACTGGGCATATTACTGTGAGGGGGCACATAACTGGGCATATTACTGTGAGGGGGCACATAACTGGGCATATTACTGTGAGGGGGCAGATAACTTGGCATATTACTGTGAGGGGGGACATAACTGGGCATATTACTGTGAGGGGGCACATAACTGGGCATATTACTGTGAGGGGGGACATAACTGGGCATATTACTGTGAGGGGGGACATAACTGGGCATATTACTGTGAGGGGGGACATAACTGGGCATATTACTGTGAGGGGGGACATAACTGGGCATATTACTGTGAGGGGGACATAACTGGGCATATTACTGTGAGGGGGCACATAACTGGGCATATTACTGTGAGGGGGGAATAACTGGGCATATTACTGTGAGGGGGACATAACTGGGCATATTACTGTGAGGGGGCAGATAACTGGGCATATTACTGTGAGGGGGCAGATAACTGGGCATATTACTGTGAGGGAGAACATAACTGGGCATATTACTGTGAGGGGGCACATAACTGGGCATATTACTGTGAGGGGGCAGATAACTGGGCATATTACTGTGAGGGGGGCACATAACTGGGCATATTACTGTGAGGGGGCAGATAACTGGGCATATTACTGCAAGGGAGCACATAACTGGGCATATTACTGTGAGGGGGCACATAACTGGGCATATTACTGTGAGGGAGCACATAACTGGGCATATTACTGTGAGGGGGCACATAACTGGGCATATTACTGTGAGGGGGCACATAACTGGGCATATTGCTGTGAGGGGGCACAAACTGGGCATATTACTGTGAGTGAGCACATAACTGGGCATATTACTGTGAGGGGGCACATAACTGGGCATATTACTGTGAGGGGGCAGATAACTGGGCATATTACCATGAGGGGGCAGATAACTGGGCATATTACTGTGAGGGGCACATAACTGGGCATATTACTGTGAGGGGGCACATAACTGGGCATATTACCTGAGGGGGCACATAACTGGGCATATTATCATGAGGGGGCACATAACTGGTCATATTACTGCGAGGGGGCACATAACTGGGCATATTACTGTGAGGGAGAACATAACTGGGCATATTACTGTGAGGGGGCACATAACTGGGCATATTACTGTGAGGGGGAACATAACTGGGCATATTGCTGTGAGTGAGCACATAACTGGGCATATTACTGTGAGGGGGCACATAACTGGGCATATTACTGTGAGGGGCAGATAACTGGGCATATTACCATGAGGGGGCAGATAACTGGGCATATTACTGTGAGGGGCACATAACTGGGCATATTACTGTGAGGGGCACATAACTGGGCATATTACTGTGAGGGGGCTCATAACTGGGCATATTACTGTGAGGGGGCACATAACTGGGCATATTACCTGAGGGGGCACATAACTGGGCATATTATCATGAGGGGGCACATAACTGGGCATATTATCATGAGGGGGCACATAACTGGTCATATTACTGCGAGGGGGCACATAACTGGGCATATTACTGTGAGGGGGCACATAACTGGGCATATTACTGTGAGGGGGCACATAACTGGGCATATTACTGTGAGGGGGCACATAACTGGGCATATTACTGTGAGGGGGCAGATAACTGGGCATATTACTGTGAGGGGCACATAACTTGGCATATTACTGTGAGGGGGACATAACTGGGCATATTACTGTGAGGGAGCACATAACTTGGCATATTACTGTGAGGGGGCTCATAACTTGGCATATTACTGTGAGGGGGCACATAACTGGGCATATTACTGTGAGGGGGACATAACTGGGCATATTACTGTGAGGGGGCACATAACTGGGCATATTACTGTGAGGGGGCACATAACTGGGCATATTACTGTGAGGGAGCACATAACTGGGCATATTACTGTGAGGGAGCACATAACTGGGCATATTACTGTGAGGGGGAACATAACTGGGCATATTACTGTGAGGGGGCACATAACTGGGCATATTACTGTGAGGGGGCACACAACTGGGCATATTACTGTCAGGGGCACATAACTGGGCATATTACTGTGAGGGGGAACATAACTGGGGCATATTACTGTGAGGGGGCACATAACTGGGCATATTACTGTGAGGGGGCACATAACTGGGCATATTACTGTCAGGGGGCACATAACTGGGCATATTTCTGTGAGGGGGCACATAACTGGGCATATTACTGTCAGGGGGCACATAACTGACCATATTACTATGAGGGGGCAGATAACGGGGCATATTACTGTAAGGGGGCACATAACGGCATATTACTGTGAGGGGGCAGATAACTGGGCATATTACTGTGAGGGGGCAGATAACTGGCATATTACTGTGAGGTGGGACATAACGGGCATATTACTGTCAGGGGGCACATAACTGGGCATATACTGTGAGGGGCACATAACTGGGCATATTACTGTGAGGGGGCAGATAACTGGGCATATTACCTGAGGGGGCACATAACTTGGCATATTACTGTGAGGGGGCACATAACTGGGCATATTACTGTGAGGGGGCACATAACTGGGCATATTACTGTGAGGGGGACATAACTGGGCATATTACTGTGAGGGGCACATAACTGGGCATATTACTGTGAGGGGCACATAACTGGGCATATTACCATGAGGGGGCAGATAACTGGGCATATTACTGTGAGGGGCACATAACTGGGCATATTACTGTGAGGGGCACATAACTGGGCATATTACTGTGAGGGGGCTCATAACTGGGCATATACTGTGAGGGGGCACATAACGGGCATATTACTGTCAGGGGCACATAACTGGGCATATTACTGTGAGGGGCACATAACTGGGCATATTACTGTGAGGGGGCAGATAACTGGTCATATTACCTGAGGGGCACATAACTTGGCATATTACTGTGAGGGGGCACATAACTGGGCATATTACTGTGAGGGGGCACATAACTGGGCATATTACTGTGAGGGGGCAGATAACTGGGCATATTACTGTGAGGGGGCACATAACGGGCATATTACTGTCAGGGGGCACATAACTGGGCATATTACTGTGAGGGGGCCAGATAACTGGGCATATTACCTGAGGGGGCACATAACTTGGCATATTACTGTGAGGGGGCACATAACTGGGCATATTACTGTGAGGGGCACATAACTGGGCATATTACTGTGAGGGGACACACAACTGGGCATATTACTGTGAGGGGCATAACTGGCATATTACTGTGAGGGGCACATAACTGGCATATTACCATGAGGGGGCAGATAACTGGGCATATTACTGTCAGGGGCACATAACTGGGCATATTACTGTGAGGGCACATAACTGGGCATATTACTGTGAGGGGCACATAACTGGGCATATTACTGTGAGGGGGCTCATAACTGGGCATATTACTGTGAGGGGGCACATAACTGGGCATATTACTGTGAGGGGGCACATAACTGGGCATATTACTGTGAGGGGGCACATAACTGGTCATATTACTGTGAGAGGGCACATAACTGGGCATATACTGTTAGGGGCACATAACTGGGCATATTACCATCAGGGGGCACATAACTGACCATATTACCGTCAGGGGGCACATAACTGACCATATTACTGTGAGGGGGCACATAACTGGGCACATTACTGTGAGGGTCACATATATGTCTTATATGCCTTTTACTGTGGAGGAGCACTTATCGGGGCCTCATACTGTGTGGAGGTCTCTTATGTGGGTCTCATACTTTCTGGGGACACTTATGGGGATCTTATACTGTGTGGGGGCTCTTAAAGGGGACTCATACTTTTGTGGAAGAACACTTATGGGGGCCTCATACTGTGTTGAGGTACTTATGGGGGCCTCATACTGTGTGGAGGTACTTAAGGGGGCCTCATACTGTGTGGAGGTACTTAAGGGGGACTCATACTGTGTGGAGGTACTTAAGGGGGACTCATACTGTGTGGGGGCACTTAAGGGGACTCATACTGTGTGGGGGCACTTAAGGGGTACTCATACTGTGTGGGGGCACTTGAGGGGTCCTTGTACTGTGTGAAGGCACTTATCGGTGGACCATAATGTGTGGGGGCAATTATGGGGGCCTAATACTGTGTGTGGGGACACTTTTAACGGGGGCATCTTACGATGTGGGAGACACTTAATGGGGCATCACTCTGTGTGTGGGGGCACTTAAGAGAATTTTTACTGTGAGACATTTTATTGTGTGTTGGCCACTTAGAGACTTCATACTTCATGGAGGGCACTAACAGGACTTCATACTGGGCTAAGGGCCCTAAGGGAACATTCTTAGGCCCCATTCACACGACCGTATATTTGCGGGCCCGCTTTAATGTGGACCCGCAAATATATGGGGGCCGCCCGGCGTGTGTTCCACAGTGCTCGGAACACACGTCGTGCGGCCCCATTGAAAATGCCTATACTTGTCCGTGCGCACGGACAAGTATAGGACATGCTTCAAAAGAGCCGCGTCACGGAGCTAGCTCCGTGACGCGGCTCCAGGCCCCATAGAGGTGAATGGGGCCGCATCTATTCCCGCATTTTTGCGGATAGATACGGCCCCATTCATACGGTCGTGTGAATGGGGCCTTACAGTGTTGGTACACTAAGGAGTATTCTTACTATATGTAGGGCACTAATACTGTGTGAGGGCACACTAAGGGGCCATTCTTACTATATGTAGGGCACTAATACTGTGTGAGGGCACACTAAGGAGGTATTCCTACTATATGTCAGGCACTAATACTGTGTGAGGGCACACTAAGGGGCATTCTTACTATATGTGGGGCACTAATACTGTGTGAGGGCACACTAAGGAGGCATTCTTACTATATGTAGGGCACTAATACTGTGGGAGGGCACACTAAGGGGGCATTCTTACTATATGTAGGGCACTAATACTGTGTGAGGGCACACTAAGGGCCATTCTTACTATATGTAGGGCACTAATACTGTGTGAGGGTACACTAAGGAGGTGTTCCTACTATATGTAGGGCACTAATACTGTGTGAGGGCACACTAAGGGGCATTCTTACCATATGTGGGGCACTAGTACTGTGTGAGAGCACACTAAGGAGGTGTTCCTACTATATGTAGGGCACTAATACTGTATGAGGGCACACTAAGGAGGTGTTCCTACTATATGTAGGGTACTAATACTATGTGAGGGCACACTAAGGGGGCATTCTTACTATATTTAAGGCACTAATACTATGTGAGGGCACACTAAGGAGACATTCTTACTATATGTAGGGCACTAATACTATGTGAGGGCACACTAAGGGGGCATTCTTACTATATTTAAGGCACTAATACTATGTGAGGGCACACTAAGGAGACATTCTTACTATATGTAGGGCACTAATACTGGGGGAGAGCACACTAAGGAGGCATTCCTACTATATGTAGGACACTAATACTGTGTGAGGGCACACTAAGGAGACATTCTTACTATATGTAGGGCACTAATACTATGTGAGGGCACACTAAGGGGGCATTCTTACTATATTTAAGGCACTAATACTATGTGAGGGCACACTAAGGAGACATTCTTACTATATGTAGGGCACTAATACTGTGGGAGAGCACACTAAGGAGGCATTCCTACTATATGTAGGACACTAATACTGTGTGAGGGAACACTAAGGGGGCATTTTACTACACGTACGGGGCATTGGGTGTTTATAGATTGTGCAGGGTTAGAGCTGTGCCGCAGCCCGCTGCGCGCACTACTGATGATGTCATTCCTTGGACTATTCTTCCCACTGAAGTGGCACTCACCATGACAGAAACTGGATGGACCCATTACAAGCCAATGGGGTCCTTCAGGCAGTGTTGTCCGTCATACAACGGATCCTGCATTCCAGTCTTTTTGACTTTTTGCTCCCTAAACTGAGAAAAAAACAGAAATTTTAACAAAAGTGTGTACAGAGCCTAAGACCTCGTTCACACATGTGTATTTTGATCTATAATTTGTATTTTGATCCATATCAGAATGTGTAAACTAAAACCAGGAGAGGTGCAAATCTTTCCATTACAGTTTTTCTCTGTGTTCCACTTGGTTGATGCAAAATACTGATTAAAATATGCAAGTGTGAATGAGACCTACGAGTTTTACTGCCTCAGAACGTAAACAAGGATGTAAATGTCTTGAAAATGCTGAGAAATCAAGACAAATTATATTAGGAAGTTCATTTACAATGTTAATAAGCTTTATTTGCGTTAAAATGGAAAATTCTTCCCATCACCCACTCCCACCCCCCACCACCCTGATGTTGCAAAGATAACAAACAGTTTTATAGTCTACAGACCCGAAGACCTACAGTCCTGGCTCCACAGCTCTACAGTCCTTGCTCCACACCTCTACAGTCCTGGCTCCATAGCTCTAAAGTCCTGGCTCCACAGCTCTACAGTCCTGGCTCCACACCTCTAATTTCCAGGCTTCACAGCTGTATAGTCCTGGCTCCATAGCTCTACAGTCCTTACTCCACACCTCTACAGTCCTGGCTCCAAACCTCTACAGTCCTGGCTCCACACCTCTACAGTCTTAGTTCCACACCTCTACAGTCTTAGTTCCACACCTCTACAGTCATAGTTCCACACCTCTACAGTCCAGCTCTACACCTCTACAGTCCTAGCTCCACACCTCTACAGTCCTAGCTCCACACCTCTACAGTCCTAGCTCCACAGCTCTACAGTCCTGGCTCCACACTTCTACAGTCCTAGCTCCACACCTGTACAGTCCTAGCTCCACAGCTCTACAGTCCAGCTCTATACCTCTACAGTCCTGGCTCCACACCTCTACAGTCCTAGCTCCCACACCTCTACAGTCCTAGCTCCATACCTCTACAGTCCTGGCTCCACAGCTCTACACTTTTAGCTGCACACCTCTACAGTCCAGCTGTGTACCTCTACAGTCCTGGCTCCACAGCTCTACAGTCTAGCTCCACACCTCTACAGTCCTAGCTCCACAGCTCTACAATCCTGGCTCCACACCTCTACAGTCCAGCTCTGTACCTCTACAGCCCTGGCTCCACAGCTCTACAGTCCTGGCTCCACAACTCTACAGTCCTATCTCCACAGCTCTACAGTCCTATCTCCACAGCTCTACAGTCCTGGCTCCACAGCTCTACAGTCCTGGCTCCACACCTCTACAGTCCTGGCTCCACACCTCTACAGTCCAGCTCTACACCTCTACAGTCCTGGCTCCACAGCTCTACAGTCCTAGCTCCAACCTCTACAGTCCTGGCTTCACACCTCTACAGTCCAGCTCTACATCTCTACAGTCCTGGCTCCAAAGCTCTACAGTCCTAGCTCCACAGCTCAACAGCCAGGTTACATAACTCTACAGTCCTGGCTACACAGCTCTACAGTCCTAGCTCCACAGCTCTACAGTCCAATTCTGTAACTCTTGCAGTCCTAGTTCCACACCTCTACAGAACTGGCTCCATAGCTCTACAGTCCAGCTCTACACCTCTATAGTCCTGGCTCCCACACCTCTATAGAACTGGCTCCATAGCTCTACAGTCCAGCTCTACACCTCTATAGTCCTGGCTCCACACCTCTATAGAACTGGCTCCACACCTCTTACAGTCCAGCTCTACACCTTTATAGTCCTGGCTCGAAATCTCTACAGTCCTAGCTCCACAGCTCAACAGCCAGGTTACATAACTTTACAGTCCTGGCTACACAGCTCTACAGTCCTAGCTCCACAGCTCAACAGCCAGGTTACATAACTTTACAGTCCTGGCTACACAGCTCTACAGTCCTAGCTCCACAGCTCAACAGCCAGGTTACATAACTCTATAGTCCTGGCTACACAGCTCTACAGTCCTAGCTCCACAGCTCTACAGTCCAATTATGTAACTCTGCAGTCCTAGTTCCACACCTCTACAGAACTGGCTCCATAGATCTACAGTCCAGCTCTACACCTCTATAGTCCCGGCCCCACACCGCTACAGTCCAAGCTCCACACCTCTACAGTCCTGGATCCATAGCACTACAGTCCAGCGCTACACCTCTACAGTCCTGGCTCCACAGCTCTACAGTCAAGTTCCATAACTCTACAGTCAGGTTCCATAACTCTGCAGTCCTAGCTCCACAGCCTGATTGCTCTGACACACATTTATAGCTCTCTGCTCCATTCAGTTAGCTAAGAATACATCCTGAAGTGGACGGTTTATGAATCCTAACCCATTCATTTGTTGCTGTAGAATTACTTACATCATTAGCCTCACATTCCCTTAAAGTGATGAGCCGCCTCTGTCCTGCCTGATTCAGGAAACTGAATTTAGCGAGCGTTGCTGATGATCTGCAATGTGAGGGCCACATACACAGCCCTCCTCTGCCATTACTTTCATGGATCCGGAGGTGAAGAAGCTGCCGATAATTTCCTTGATTTTGTTGTCGACACACTCATAACTGAGAGAATGTGTCAAGTCTACGGAGCCATCTGCTTTCTGTGTACTTCCCTGATATTAATGAAATAACTCACTTCATTAAATGGGAATATTGGCTAAATACTCCGCTTTCTGGAAGGAAGGAACACAAATAATGAGAGTAATGGGGGGGGGGGGGCGCGGAGAACTTCATGAAAAACTTCTGTCTCCATCACCTCGGATTACCTCAGACTGAACAGACAGATTTGTTTGGGGCTGTTTTCAAGCTGTTGGGAGGAGATATAGGAAACGAGGAATGTAAACGCACTTGTTACCAGGAGTCGGAAACCAGCGGCATGCATCGTGTGCCGCTACTGAGGTATACGTCATGTGCTGTTCCACCGTACCTCAATACGATTTCCCCAGCTTTGATTAAAAGGATTTTTCAGTTTTAACATCAAGCTCAATCCCTAGGCTGTGGTAAGCGGGTCATTCTGGCAAACAGCCGCACTATTATATCGCGATGACGGTGCAGGAGCTAGCGGGCATTGCCCCATATCAACATATAATGTCAGTGTAACACCTGTAGGTAGGGACAGACATGGGCAGTGAGCCCTGACCTAGAACACAGCCTGCTTTCCCTACCTACTTGCAGTACAAGCCCTAGGTAGCAAGACCACAACTGGTCGACAGCCCCTGCGCTTCTTACATGCAGAGGCAGACATACCACAAAATCAGGGTCGTATGTAAATAGACCAGAACCAGACAGGCTATGCAGTAGCCAAACAAGATCCAGAGAGTGGTCAGAAGACAAGCCGAGATCAGAACCAGACAGACAACGCCGTACCAAACGAGAGACAGAGAGGTCAGAAGACAAGCCGGGGTCAGAGGAATCCAATAAGCACAGGAACAAGGAGCACATCTAGTGAATCAGAGACTATCACTGGCACTGGTGTATGGCCAGAAGAGGATTTAAACAGAGCACCAAGTCCCAGAATCAGAACATGATAGGTCCATGACTCTGCGCTCCATTAGTCAGAACACTAGGACACAGGAATAGAGCAGCTGAGCTATCAGCCCACTACTAGTCTCCTCCAGCAGGCACATGGCTCGGCAGCGCGTCTCTCGAAGACAGAGAATGTGCTGCTGGAGCCCGGACAGGTGAGTTTGTGACAGACAGCTGCAATCAGAGATAACCCTGATCCTAGTCATTTAACCCCTTAGCTACTGTAGTCTATAGTGAACCCATATGTAACCCTTCCCCATCTCTGCAATTTGAACAGGAGGAGCCAGAGGATTGGCAGTTGGGGACCTAACAAAAGACATCTGGCCTGACCTATTATTGCAGTGTATTACTAAAATAGTTGAAGGACCTCAGATTCAAGCCCCCGAGCAGGACTAAAGATGAACTTTTTTTTTTTTTTTTTTTTAATTTAAAGGAGTTCTCCCATGATTAATGTAAGAAATGAAAATCAGACATATAGTACATGGCAAGGTTTTTCTAACATAGCTAGAAGCAGTTCTGTACCTTATATGGACCCCGAAAACCACCAAGCAGGCACCTAAGGAGGTGTGTCCTTTCTCAGGTTGTGCTTAATACTGCAGCTCAGCTCCATTCACTTGAATAGGACTTCTTCATACAGTCGACCAGCGACTGTGCCGGGATCCAGACCCCCACTGATCTGATATTCGTGACCTATCCTGAGAAAAGGTCATCAATATCAAAATCCTGGAAAATCCCTTTAATTATGAAAGTATTTTTTAAACCAGATCCAAGTGGTGCTTTTAAAAAAAAGTAGAATGTTTTTTTTTGTGGCATAACCCCTTTAGGTTAAAAAAATTAAAATATTTCACTGTGTAAAATTATTAAAGCATTAAAAAATACATATCTGTGCAGTAACCCAGATCTGGAGTATCTGCAAATCCACTGCCTATAGTTGTGTATTATAATGTTATGTATTTTGTGTTTAGGCTGTACCTTTCAGTAGGAGGATGGCAGGAACAGGGCTAACCTGTAATGTCCTGAGCTCCCTCTAGTGGTGGCTGCTTATATCTATATACAGTAATCTCCTGAGCTCCCTCTAGTGGTGGCTGCTTATATCTATATACAGTAATCTCCTGAGCTCCCTCTAGTGGTGGCTGCTTATATCTATATACAGTAATCTCCTGAGCTCCCGCTACTGGTGTCTGCATATACAATACAGACCAAAAGTTTGGACACACCTTCTCATTCAAAGAGTTTTCTGTATTTTCATGACTGTGAAAATTGTAGATTCACACTGAAGGCATCAAAACTATGAATTAACACATGTGGAATTATATACTTAACAAAAAAGTGTGAAACAACTGAAAATATGTCTTATATTCTCGGTTCTTCAAAGTAGCCACCTTTTGCTTTGATTACTGCTTTGCACACTCTTGGCATTCTCTTGATGAGCTTCAAGAGGTAGTCACCTGAAATGGTTTTCACTTCACAGGTGTGCCCTGTCAGGTTTAATAAGTGGGATTTCTTGCCTTGTAAATGGAGTTGGGACCATGAGTTGTGTTGGGCAGAAGTCAGGTGGATACACAGCTGATAGTCCTACTGAATAGACTGTTAGAATTTGTATTATGGCAAGAAAAAAGCAGCTAAGTAAAGAAAAACGAGTGGCCGTCATTACTTTAAGAAATGAAGGTCAGTCAGTCCGAAAAATTGGGAAAACTCTGAAAGTGTCCCCAAGTGCAGCCACAAAAACCATCAAGCGCTACAAAGAAACTGGCTGACATGAGGACCGCCCCAGGAAAGGAAGACCAAGAGTCACCTCTGCTGCGGAGGAGAAGTTCATCCGAGTCACCAGCCTCAGAAATGTCAGGTTAACAGCAGCTCAGATTAGAGACCAGGTCAATGCCACACAGAGTTCTAGCAGCAGACACATCTCTACAACAACTGTTAAGAGGAGACTGTGTGCAGCAGGCCTTCATGGTGGAAACCACTGCTAAGGACAGGCAACAAGCAGAAGAGACTTGTTTGGGCTAAAGAACACAAGGAATGGACATTAGACCAGTGGAAATCTGTGCTTTGGTCTGATGAGTCCAAATTTGAGATCTTTGGTTCCAACCACCGTGTCTTTGTGCGATGCAGAAAAGGTGAACAGATGGACTCTACATGCCTGGTTCCCACCGTGAAGCATGGAGGAGGAGGTGTGATGTTGTGGGGGTGCTTTGCTGGTGACACTGTTGGGGATTTATACTGAACCAGCATGGCTACCACAGCATCTTGCAGTGGCATGCTATTCCATCCGGTTTGCGTTTAGTTGGACCATCATTTATTTATCAACAGGACAATGACCCCAAACATACCTCCAGGCTGTGTAAGGGCTATTTGACCAAGAAGGAGAGTGATGGGGTGCTACACCAGATGACCTGGCCTCCACAGTCACCAGACCTGAACCCAATCCAGATGGTTTGGGGTGAGCTGGACCGCAGAGTGAAGGCAAAAGGGCCAACAAGTGCTAAGCATCCCTGGGAACTCCTTCAAGACTGTTGGAATACCATTTCAGGTGACTACCTCTTGAAGCTCATCAAGAGAATGCCAAGAGTGTGCAAAGCAGTAATCAAAGCAAAAGGTGGCTACTTTGAAGAACCTAGAATATAAGACATATTTTCAGTTGTTTCACACTTTTTTGTTAAGTATATAATTCCACATGTGTTAATTCATAGTTTTGATGCCTTCAGTGTGAATCTACAATTTTCATAGTCATGGAAATACAGAAAACTCTTTGAATGAGAAGGTGAGTCCAAACTTTTGGTCTGTACTGTATCTGTATGTAGTAAGCTCCTGAGCTCCCTCTAGTGGTGGCTGTATATATCTGTATACAGTAATCTCCTGAGCTCCCTCTAGTGGAGGCTATATATATATATATATATATATATATATATATATATATATATACAGTAATCTCCTGAGCTCCTCTAGTGGTGTCTGCATATATCTATATACAGTAATCTCCTGAGCTCCCTCTAGTGGTGTCTGTATATATCTGTATACAGTAATCTCCTGAGCTCCCTCTAGTGCTGTCTGCATATATCTATATACAGTAATCTCCTGAGCCCCCTCTAGTGGTGTCTGTATATATCTGTATACAGTAATCTCCTGAGCTCCCTCTAGTGGTGGCTGTATATATCTGTATGTAGTAATCTCCTGAGCTCCCTCTAGTGCTGTCTGCATATATCTATATACAGTAATCTCCTGAGCCCCCTCTAGTGGTGTCTGTATATATCTGTATACAGTAATCTCCTGAGCTCCCTCTAGAAGTGGCTAAGCTCCTGAGCTCCCTCTAGTGGTGTCTGCATATATCTGTATGTAGTAATCTCCTGAGCTCCCTCTAGTGGTGTCTGTATATATCTGTATACAGTAATCTCCTGAGCTCCCTCTAGTGGTGGATACATATATCTATATACAGTAAGCTCCTGAGCTCCTCCTAGTAGTGGCTGTATATATCTATATACAGTAATCTCCTGAGCCCCCTCTAGTGGTGTCTTTATATATCTGTATACAGTAATCTCCTGAGCTCCATCTAGTGGTGTCTGCATATAGTTATATACAGTAATCTTCTGAGCTCCCTCTAGTGGTGTCTGCATATATCTGTATACAGTAATCTCCTGAGCTCCCTCTAGTGGTGTCTGCATATATCTATATACAGTAATCTCCTGAGCTCCCTCTAGTGGTGGCTGTATATATCTGTATACAGTAATCTCCTGAGCTCCCTCTAGTGATGGCTGTATATATCTGTATACAGTAATCTCCTGAGCTCCCTCTAGTGGTGCCTGCATATCTGTATACAGTAATCTCCTGAGCTCCCTCTAGTGGTGCCTGCATATATCTGTATACAGTAATCTCCTGAGCTCCCTCTAGTGGTGCGCTAAGCTCCTGAAGCTCCCCTCTAGTGGTGTCTGCATATATCTGTATACAGTAATCTTCCGAGCTTCCTCTAGTGGTGGCTAGGCTCCTGAGCTCCCTCTAGTGGTGTCTGCATATATCTGTATACAGTAATCTCCTGAGCTCCCTCTAGTGGTGTCTGCATATATCTGTATACAGTAATCTTCCGAGCTTCCTCTAGTGGTGGCTAGGCTCCTGAGCTCCCTCTAATGGTGGCTGTATATATCTGTATGTAGTAATCTCTTGAGTTCCCTCTAGTGGTGTCTGCTTATATCTATATACAGTAATCTCCTGAGCGCCCTCTAGTGGTGTCTGCATCTATCTGTATACAGTAATCTCCTGAGCTCCCTCTAGTGGTGGTTGTATATATCTGTATACAGTAATCTCCTGAGCTCCCTCTAGTGGTGGTTGTATATATCTGTATACAGTAATCTCCTGAGCTCCCTCTAGTGGTGTCTGCATATATCTGTATACAGTAATCTCCTGAGCTCCCTCTAGTGGTGGGCGCATGAAGCAAAATTCTATGCTTTTTCTGTGCAGGAAATTTGAAGATCTGTATCATGAACATGGAGGAGTGACCGCTATAAAGATACATAAAGAAATCAACCAGCACAGACTTTTGAACCTTTAAAATTATGTAATGTTTAAAGTCTGAGATTTGCTCCTTTATACAAAACCCCTTTATGTCCAGGGCTTGATAATGACTCTGTTAGGTGACTTTGGGCTTAGTCATCTATAGACGTCTACCTGCACACCAGGGTAGTCACCGGACCATGCTATGTGCTGCATGACACCCCCTGACTGCCACATTGTGGACTCCTGACTGGATGGCATTCGATGGATCTGTATGGCCTGTATATACTGTGTATATACTCTCCCTTTATATCTGAGAGTTCCTTCTGGGTCTTTGACTTTCCAACCACATGATGATAGGTTTATTTAGTAGATTAGACTACGAGCCCCAAAAGGGTCTACACTCAGTGCACTCAGTGCTATGGATGCTGCACTGACTGATAAAATTTGGATATTTTAATTAATATGGGGGGGCCCCTTCTGTTACCTAATGCAGATTAGTAATCACCAACAGATATATCCAGTCCGGCTTCATTCTAAGGAGTTCAAGTTCAGTCAGCAAACGCAAGCTGTGTCCTTATTCAGTGTCACCCGTCATGGATGAAGGTCAGTGCACCAAGGATGGGATTATCATGTACTGACCGAGCAATCTGCAAGGAAAGAACAAGGGCTTCAGCAGCTACACAGGCTGTCCTCACACTGCACAGTACCACTTCTCCTGTCCTGTATACTGGGTGTAATCCTCAGTATCTGCTCTTATTCTGTATATATATATATACACCGCACAGTACCACTTCTCCTGTCCTGTATACTGGGTGTAATCCTCAGTATCTGCTCTTATTCTGTATATATATACACTGCACAGTACCACTTCTCCTGTCCTGTATACTGGGTGTAATCCTCAGTATCTGCTCTTATTCTGTATATATATACACTGCACAGTACACGTTCTCCCTGTCCTGTATTACTGGGTGTAATCCTCAGTATCTGCTCTTATTCTGTATATATGTTACACCTGCACAGTACCACTTTCCTGTCCTGTATACTGGGTGTAATCCTCAGTATCTTGCTCTTATTCTGTATATATATACGTACACTGCACAGTACCACTTCTCCTGTCCTGTATACTGGGTGTAATCATCAGTTATCTGCTCTTATTCTGTATAATATGGACACTGCACAGTACCACTTCTCCTGTCCTGTATACTTGGTGTAATCCTCAGTATCTGCTCTTATCTGTATATATGACACTGCACCAGTACCACTTCTCCTGTCTGTATACTTGGTGTAATCCTCAGTATCTGCTCTTATTCTGTATATATATATACACTGCACAGTACCACTTCTCCTGTCCTGTATACTGGGTGTAATCCTCAGTATCTGCTCTTATTCTGTATATATATATACACTGCACAGTACCACTTCTCCTGTCCTGTATACTGGGTGTAATCCTCAGTATCTGCTCTTATTCTGTATATATATACACTGCACAGTACCACTTCTCCTGTCCTGTATACTGGGTGTAATCCTCAGTATCTGCTCTTATTCTGTATATATATACACTGCACAGTACCACTTCTCCTGTCCTGTATACTGGGTGTAATCCTCAGTATCTGCTCTTATTCTGTATATATATATACACTGCACAGTACCACTTCTCCTGTCCTGTATACTGGGTGTAATCCTCAGTATCTGCTCTTATTCTGTATATATATATACACTGCACAGTACCACTTCTCCTGTCCTGTATACTGGGTGTAATCCTCAGTATCTGCTCTTATTCTGTATATATATATACACTGCACAGTACCACTTCTCCTGTCCTGTATACTGGGTGTAATCCTCAGTATCTGCTCTTATTCTGTATATATATACACTGCACAGTACCACTTCTCCTGTCCTGTATACTGGGTGTAATCCTCAGTATCTGCTCTTATTCTGTATATATATATACACTGCACAGTACCACTTCTCCTGTCCTGTATACTGGGTGTAATCCTCAGTATCTGCTCTTATTCTATATATATACACTGCACAGTACCACTTCTCCTGTCCTGTATATACTGGGTGTAATCCTCAGTATCTGCTCTTATTCTGTATATATATACACTGCACAGTACCACTTCTCCTGTCCTGTATACTGGGTGTAATCCTCAGTATCTGCTCTTATTCTGTATATATATACACTGCACAGTACCACTTCTCCTGTCCTGTATACTGGGTGTAATCCTCAGTATCTGCCTCTTATTCTGTATATATATACACTGCACAGTACCACTTCTCCTGTCCTGTATACTGGGTGTAA